>BQNB010054949.1:2479-39321 GCA_026074375.1 Tanacetum coccineum
AAAAAAAAATACTCGGCACAAAATAAAAAAAGAAAATTACAAAAGTACTGACTTATTTAGATCAAAAAATACCCGCGCCAAGAGGCCTAACACATAAGTCCATATAAAAAAAACCACTATTAAACATAAGCCCGAAAAAATAAACCCGCACAAAATAAAAAAAATAGGAAAAAAAAAATTAAACCCGCAACTATGCGCGAAAAATTAACGTCCCGCAGCAACGCGCGGGTAAACATGCTTGTTTATAACAGGGTAGTTTTTTTGCTTACAAATGTGTTATAGTGTTTTAAAAGGGCATAAAGTGTTTGTGGATCAACCCAACCTCCGTGTTATACACTATCAAGTTGATGTGGCAGTTTAGACCCATATGCATATAACGGGTCTGTTCGAGTTAATGTTTAATCTCTAAAGTGTCAAAATTTTTAAGTTGGTCAAACTAGTCAAAAGTCATTCAATATGTAATCAATTTCTTAAAGCATCCTGATCAACTTAGTAATTGTGACCTTCGGACTAACATGCTCATACTTTTCTTGATCTTGAAAGCTTGCATAATCATCTTTCTTAAAGTTCTTGAACTTTAATACTTTATCACTTCAAGAAGGACGGTTGGTATCAGAGTAGTGAAAGTATTGAAACATGTACTTGAGCTTTCATAATGTCTTTACATACATCGATCGAGTATGAGCATGTGGTTATGAATCTGGCTTTTCTCGAACTAGCAGCTGCCGTCATCAGGAATACCTGCAGGTTTACGTTAGTAATAAACAAATAAAGTGTCTTTGTCACTTAGTCGAATAAGGTTGTAATAACCATGGTTCCTTATTGATCAGTATAAATACTGCCTGTGATCAGGTAGAATTTCAAAGAATCTCCTTGGCAGAGTTTTGCAGCTACACTAGCCATTCTTAATATCGGAGCATCTCAAAGCAGACAACATGATATGAGTGAACCAGTGAGTTACTATCTCACTGGTTGAATAGAAAATTGATTTGAAAATCAATTGACGTGTCACTTGGTAAAGTGATTTTGTAACACATCAAGAGTTTTAAGTTTTATCAAAATTCATCAACCGTCAATTCATAATTTAGACCGAATCGATATTCAGTGTTACAAGTTTGATCCATATAAGATCTCACAAGTCACCTACCGCAGAGCTTGTTTGATGTTGGCTCTGGCAGGATTTCCATCGTCACCGTGAGTACTTAAGTATCACTCGGATGTTCTGGCAATACCACAAGGATAATGCTTAGGACTCTTAAGATATTTTTTGTTTTCACAGTGTGTGAAAGACAAATATATTGGAATAGTGTCCTAGTTAGATTTATGGATGATCTCATGGCTCTAGACTTAATAGTGCATTTTGGTTTTAGTGATCGAAGGCCAGAGCTGACTGCCACCTTTTCAATATCAACTAACTCAGAGTAAGAAAGTCGATAGAAATGCGTTAATCTCCGTGAGAAACAAAACAACAGTCTTTTGAATGAGAACTTGAGTTGGTAGGAAGGTTGCTGCATTGGCGTCATTGGGCGTTCATGATGATATATTCAATACAGACAACATCTTAGTGTTTCTGATAGTTTATGCATTGACCCGGTTTCTGCCTAAGTGTATAGAGGGCTTCTTTCTTTTCACCCTTTATCCTTACAATTCTTTTTTATTCTTCAACCCCTTCAGTGCTTATCGAAACTTCATGACTAGTACCTTGTTGGGTTTGTTCCAGTACTAGCTTCATTTCAGCCGGCATTATTCCCTTTTTCTCACTTTACTCCTTTATATAATCATACTCAAGGACTTTAAATCTAAATATTAGATTGTCCTGGGTAGATCCTTTCGGTTATGGCTGGTCTGGATCATAGGGATACGAATACCTAACATATCGCCATATACATACAATGAAATTAAATAAATGTTCGGTCTTTTGGTTCATGTTCTCTTGCCATTTTAAAAACATTAAAAAATCAATCAAGGTACTTGCGATATAAATATCAAAGCTTTTTATACCTCGATTGTCTTGATTTTTTAGAAATGCTCCCCCTCAACATGTGCATCGATATTCAAAAGTGTTTAGCACATGGAGGCAGAAGCTTGCACTTGAGTTCATACAATCATATTTTTACAAGTTTCATATTTTAATTACATTTTCTCGCCTTATCAAAAATCAAATCCTTTGATGTTTTGGATATCAAATGATTCAAATATGTTTATGTTTGGGGAGAAAAATGTTCTGATTATTCACAAGCCTACTTGAGAACATTTTAATGCTCCCCCTCAATATTTGAGGGATATATAAGATAGTGATGAGTACAATAATTTGAATTTTTTTTTAATTTACTAAGAAATTCTTGAAAAATTTATACTCAAGCACTATACATATTCACCATTTTCAATTCTACACTACATATATACATATTCACAAGTTTATGATTATGAGGTTTGACCTAAAAATAGAAGACAATATATGATAAAGTCATATTTTCATTTGAGCAGTCTGAGGTCTTCCCTGTCTATTCCCTATCACAACAAACTTTCTAAGCTGTCCTCATGAATCTCCGTCTCTCCAACAACGTTTGATTGTTGATTGTCTTATGATCATGCTGGACCCCCCCGTCCCTTTATTTTTCCCGATTCCCTGGTTCCACACACAAACCCCCCATTTTCTCCATACCCTTTGTCATGTACCCCCTACCCGCCCCGGCCTTGAATGATTTTGATTTGCAACATGTCATGAACTGAGATAAGAGTGACATCACTGAACTTGCGAAGCTTGTTAGTGCGCATGCAATCTCCTGTTTTTCTGCAGTTTGTCTGATAGAATACACCTTTAGGATTTGATCGACAGAGTTGTGTATTTCTGGTCTTTCTTCTGGAGTTCGGTCTGCGAGGACATATTTATATTGTGTTCTTAGGTTTGGTGAGGATGAGCTTCGTCTGGTAGCTCTCTACCCCCATGCTGAGGTTATTTAACCCTGGACATGTTTCACCGTCCTTCATGCGAGCATACGTAAGCTCACTACCAGATGAACAACGACATTCCCATCGAGATTGTTTAACTTGTTTTGAACCACAAGAAGTAGCATGTCTTTAATGTCATTGAGGTGCAGTCTTTGGAAATCACCTTCCTTGAAAGTGTATAATTATTGATATGCTCTTTTGACAATGATTTCCTCTAAGTAACCATAACCGTACCACTTGTTGACCTTGACGCTTATCACACTCAGTATCCTTTTTCTGGAATATACATTGTGCTTGGACACCATTTTGGTAGTATAGACATAGAAAATCTAACGTTTGGTTCGCCAGTGAGAAATTCCCAAAAGAGCATGTCTGTTATACACAACCTTTACCGAACTCCATAGACTTGGGACCATATATTCAATTCCCTTTTCACTCCATACCTTGAGCTTTTGACTGTGTTTATAGAGGCTGTATATTTCCTTTCATCTATTCCTCTCATAAATACTTCAAGTCATTGTTGATAGAAGAAGTATTAATGGGAATAATTTGACGACCTTGAGACGACATTTGCACAAGTAGATGTTTGGTAAGATCATAAGGACATCGATCACCCTTAGGGTTGTTCTAGTCAAGCTGTTCTGACAAAGCACGGTAACATTCTTCCATTGTAAAATCTAACTCCACATAACTTTTGCAAGTTCCTTTGAGCAAATTATAAACCGGTCCAACAAGATCAGCTTTTGTGAGATTGTCGATCTGGAGGGGGTTCATTGCAAATGCAGTGAAGTCGATTGGAGTGTGCATCAGTTCATCAAAGGTGAGAGGAGGTTTGTTGATCCCAACTTAAGATTGATTCCTTAGCTTGTAAAGGTTAAGTTACTTTGGATAAATCCAAGATAACTATGGTAGAAACTTTGTGAATACTAAAGATTTGCGAACGGAAATCTACTCTTTAATACTTAGAAGAATATTAATAAAACATGTAAAATGTTCTATTGAGCAATGATATTACTGAAAAAAGCTCCCTAATTTATTATTATCAATAATACGAGTACTCTGTGTATTACTAGGGTTTACAACCTTGAAGCTATATATCAAAATGTATATGAATGAGAGATATGAGATAACAAAACTACATGCCCTAGGGTCTCCTTTTATACACCAAGGAACCCTAATGGGCTTACAACGCGTTTTCTACTCTAGAAATATCTTTTCCTAATATATCTCATACATATCTCTTTAGCAGTACTAAAAAGACTAAACAGTACTAAACTACGTTATAACAGCAATAAACACTCTTTCTTGCAGTAGTAACAGTTTGTAATGGCAAGTATAATATTACTTTAGGCTAGTAGTAATGACTTAAGAACATTTTCTTCAGTCTTAGCAACAGTAGTAACTCCAACGGCAATTGTAACTTGAACCAGCAGTACTAACAATCATAACTAGCAGCATTTACTTCAACAACACTAAGAAGCCTTTTATTCCCAACAATCCTCTTCTAAACTTGATGTCCACCTTCTGAATCTTTAAGTTTCTTGATTAAAAGCTTTATCTTCACTAGGAGGATGTATCCAAACACTTTATCTTCTTGGTCTTTCAGCCTGCATGAATATCTTCCTAAGAAGTTCTCTGGACATCTCATTATCTTGATCCACCAAGAGCTTTGCTACCATCATCAATGTAAGAGTTCCCCTTGACAAATGTATTCTCCTCTCTTTTATTTATACCAACATGTAGATGTCTATTCCCTTCTTTGTAGACACATGATGCACTCCACATGAATCATATAGCCTCCAAGTTAAATCATGAATATGCTTTTGAAACTTCCATAACTCATCATCTGTATCTGGTTCAAACAATCTCTTTAACTCAACCCATATCTTTCTTTCTTTGTCATATGTTGGTTCTATTGAATTGAACTTCTCTTTAACCAGACTCCACAGCATCACTAAGTCATCCTTGTTAAAGGCTTTCAGTATATCATCAAAGAAGTGATGTACCTCAGTATGATTTCTAACTCTGATAATCTTCCAGTACTTCCTAGTGCCTTCAGTGTAAATCTCCCAATCAATTATTGGATACTTAGTTTGTAATGCTTCAATATTCATCCCTTGCTCTGGAAAAATATTATCTATTTGTTGTAGCTCTACTTGTGACAGTTCATCAGCTTCTTTAACTCTTAGTTCTTCAGCTAGTTCTGAGCTTTCACCAGTCTTTTGCCTCTTAGAACTTTCTTGATCAAGTTCTTCTTTTGCAGCCCTTTTTGAACTTCCAGCTGCTAACTTAGGAACTGCTCTGTCAACTTCACTTTCTTTTGTTTCACTGCCTTTCACCAACTCTGCATCCATATCTACAAATATGTTTACTCTTTTCATTTCTTTCTCAAACAACATCTGGATCTCTTTAAAACTTTTGTTCTTCAATTGAGTGTGCTTGTATCCATCCATGTTCTTTAAATAAGTAGACATTAGGTTTCTCTTTTGAGTTTTAGTTGGTGGTTTTCTTCTCTGCTCTTCTGCTCTAAGTCTTGAAAAATGTTTCTTTCTTTCATTCATAAGTAGATACTAGAATTCAGAATTAAGCATATTTCTAGAATTCCATTAGCTTATAACTTTTCATCATTTAGTTTTCAATATTCAGCTTTTAAATTAGCTTATTTTTTCCTACAAAAGTAGTATAGCAGCTTTTTAGATTTGTAGCTTAATTTCTTGTGATTCTCATTTCTAGTTGACAAGGATAAAAAACACCTTTTCGGGAGGTCTTGGTTGATCAAAATAAACTAGATGGATCATTGTGTAGTTTTAGTGAGAGAAAGTAGAGAGAGGGGATGAACACAAAAAGATGGAATATTAGATTAAGGAAAAAAGAAAAATGAACATCCACCCCCTCATGGAGAGCCATGAGGGGTATTTATACAAAAAGAAAAAGCTAACTATTCCTAGTTAACATAAAAGACCCCTGCGTAACACGCAGTGTCCAAAACTAATCTAATTCACGTGTAAGACGCCAGCTTCACTAAAAGTGAGGCTAACAGTTTAATCTCTAAAGTGTCAAAATTTTTAAGTTGGTCAAACTAGTCAAAAGTCATTCAATATGTAATCAATTTCATAAAGCATCCTGATCAACTTAGTAATTAAATCTAAAGCATAATGTGATTTGGGGGCCGACCCAACCCAGCCCAATAATTACCCGTTTTCACCAGTAACCAAACTGGTCCGGACCTCTCAATTTGCCACCCATAGCTGAATAAGACCAGTCCCTTACATTAAACGACACATATTTTTCAGATGATCAAGATATTAAATATGATGATGGAAGAGGTGAAGAAGAGGCTCGTCTCATTTGGAATCAAGTTAGAGGTGTCTACACCCGTTATGGAACGTATTTGTGAGCAAGGCTTTGATAGAAGCTACGACGCACGACCTCTTCGGAGGGCACTTACCCTCATTATCGAAGATCCTTTGAGTGAGTCACTTCTTAGTAGAGAGTTTGAGCGTGGCAACACCGATGTTATTGATCTTGACGAGTCAGGATATCCACTGGTTGCTAACAAGTCGCGCAGGAATGTCTACTTGTCCGACACATCAGCACTGTCTTAGGTACACATATTGGTTGAAAACGTGATTATTGTTTCCGAGGTGTTTAATGTGTAGAATCTTGTAATCACACAACTTAGAAGAATCGGTTGGAGGTTTTAGAAAGAGAGAGAAGTAGAAGGTTTTCTAGTAAGAGAAACAATGAAAATGATATTACTATTAGAAAACCAACACCCTCTCCATGTGTGTATTTATACAACTTAAGGCCGGTCACCCATGGACTACCTATGGATTGACCCGATTAGCTTACTTTGACCTTTTATCAACTACTACGTGCTATAACTTAATATATTGGAAGTGATTGAGTCTTTTCTTGATTTCTAACAATCTCTCCCTAAGGGAGGTTACTCCAATTTAAAAAAAATTAAACTTAGCATTATATGAATGTCTTCTGTCTTGCTCATAGTCTTTAATCTTTGTCTTGTGATATGTTGTAGCGATCTTTGACTTTAGGTTTGAGCTTGTTCCTTTAAGCTTGTCTTTGTATGTGATCTTGAGCTTATTGAGATCATCAACCAAATATAATCTCTTATCATCATCTTATGATCTTTTTCCTTCTTGTGTACTTGTGACCTTCGGACTAACATGCTCATACTTTTCTTGATCTTGAAAGCTTGCATAATCATCTTTCTTAAAGTTCTTGAACTTTAATACTTTATCACTTCAAGAAGGACGGTTGGTATCAGAGTAGTGAAAGTCTTGAAACATGTACTTGAGCTTTCATAATGTCTTTACATACATCGATCGAGTATGAGCATGTGGTTATGAATCTGACTTTTCTCGAACTAGCAGCTGCCGTCATCAGGAATACCTGCAGGTTTACGTTAGTAATAAACAAATAAAGTGTCTTTGTCACTTAGTCGAATATGGTTGTAATAACCATGGTTCCCTATTGATCAGTATAAATACTGCCTGTGATCAGGTAGAATTTCAAAGAATCTCCTTGACAGAGTTTCGCAGCTGCACTAGCCGTTCTTAATACCGGAGCGTCTCAAAGCAGACAACATGATATGAGTGAACCAGTGAGTTACTATCTCACTGGTTGAATAGAAAATTGATTTGAAAATCAATCGACGTGTCACTTGGTAAAGTGATTTTGTAACACATCGAGAGTTTTAAGTTTTATCAAAATTCATCAACCGTCAATTCATAATTTGGACCGAATCGATATCCAGTGTTACAAGTTTGATCCATATAGGATCTCACAAGTCACCTACCGCAGAGCTTGTTTGATGTTGGCTCTGGCAGGATTTCCATCGTCACCGTGAGTACTTAAGTATCACTCGGATGTTCTGGCAATACCACAAGGATAATGCTTAGGACTCTTAAGATATTTTTTGTTTTCACAGTGTGTGAAAGACAAATATATTGGAATAGTGTCCTAGTGAGATTTATGGATGATCTCATGGCTCTAGACTTAATAGTGCATTTTGGTTTTAGTGATCGAAGGCCAGAGCTGACTGCCACCTTTTCAATATCAACTAACTCAGAGTAAGAAAGTCGATAGAAATGCGTTAATCTCCGTGAGAAACAAAACAACAGTCTTTTGAGAGACCTTGAGTGGCTAGGAAGAGTTGTGCATTGCGTCACTGGGTTCATGATGACTATCTTCAATACCAGACAACATCTTAGTGTTTCTGATAGTTTATGCATTGACCCGGTTTCTGCCTAAGTGTATAGAGGGCTTCTTTCTTTTCACCCTTTATCCTTACAATTCTTTTTTATTCTTCAACCCCTTCAGTGCTTATCGAAACTTCATGACTAGTACCTTATTGGGTTTGTTCCAGTACTAGCTCCATTTCAGCCGGCATTATTCCATTTTTCTTACTTTACTCCTTTTTTATACCATACCTAAGGACTTTCTAATCTAACTATTGGAATGTCCCTGGGTAGATCCTTCTGGTTCTGGCTGGATCATGGGAACGAATACCTAACCTTATCCGCCATATAACTACAATAAAATTAAATACATGGTCGGTCTTTTGGTACTGTTCTCCTTGCCATAAAACCATTGAAAAACTCAATCATGGTACTTGCGATATAAATATTAAAGCTTTTTTATACCTCGATTGTCTTGATTTTTTAGAAATGCTCCCCCTCAACATGTGCATCGATATTCGAAAGTGTTTAGCACATGGAGGGAGAAGCTTGCACTTGAGTTCATACAATCATATTTTTACAAGTTTCATATTTTAATTACATTTTCTCGCCTTATCAAAAATCAAATCCTTTGGTGTTTTAGATATCAAATGATTCAAATATGTTTATGTTTGGGGAGAAAAATGTTCCGATTATTCACAAGCCTACTTGAGAACATTTTAATGCTCCCCCGCAATATTTGAGGGATATATAAGATAGTGACGAGTACAATAATTTGAATTTTTTTCAATTTACTAAGAAATTCTTGAAAAATTTATACTCAAGCACTATACATATTCACCATTTTCAATTCTACACTACATATATACATATTCACAAGTTTATGATTACGAGGTTTGACCTAAAATAGAAGGACAATATATGACAAAGTCATATTTTCTTTTGATATGCTCTTTTGACAATGATTTCCTATAAGTAATCATAACCGTACCACTTGTTGACCTTGACGCTTATCACACTCAGTATCCTTTTTCTGGAATATACATCGTGCTTGGACACCATTTTGGTAGTATAGACCTAGAAAATCTAACGTTTGGTTCGCCAGTGAGAAATTCCCAAAAGAGCATGTCTGTTATACACAACCTTTACCGAACTCCATAGACTTGGGACCATATCTTCAATTCCCTTTAACTCATACCTTGCAGCTTTTGACTTTGTTATAGAGGCTGTATATTTCTTGTCATCGATTCCTCCTCATAGATACTTCAAGTCATTGTTGAAGAAGAAGTCTAATGGGATAATTTGACGACCTTGAGACGACATTTGCACAAGTAGATGTTTGGTAAGATCATAAGGACATCGATCACCCTTAGGGTTGTTCTAGTCAAGCTGTTCTGACAAAGCACGGTAACATTCTTCCATTGTGAAATCTAACTCCACATAACTTTTGCAAGTTCCTTTGAGCAAATTATAAACCGGTCCAACAAGATCAGCTTTTGTGAGATTGTCGATCTGGAGGCGGTTCATTGCAAATGCAGTGAAGTCGATTGGAGTGTGCATCAGTTCATCAAAGGTGAGAGGAGGTTTGTTGATCCCAACTTAAGATTGATTCCTTAGCTTGTAAAGGTTAAGTTACTTTGGATAAATCCAAGATAACTATGGTAGAAACTTTGTGAATACTAAAGATTATGCGGAATCTACTCTTTAATACTTAGAAGAATATTAATAAAACAGTAAATTGTATGAACAATGATATTACTGAAAAGCTCTAATATTATTATTATCAATAATACGAGTACTCTGTGTAGTACTAGGGTTTACAACCTTGAAGCTATATATCAAAATGTATATGAATGAGAGATATGAGATAACAAAACTACATGCCCTAGGGTCTCCTTTTATACACCAAGGAACCCTAATGGGCTTACAACGCGTTTTCTACTCATAGATATCTTTTCCTAATATATCTCATACATATCTCTTTAGCAGTACTAAAACAGACTAACAGTACTAACTAAGTATAACAGCAAAAACTCTTCTAGCAGTAGTAACATTTTGTACTGGCAGTACTAATATTACACTAGCAGTAGTAATGACTTAGAACTTTTTCTTCAGTCTTGAGCAACAGTAGTAACTCCAACCGGCAATTGTAACTTGAACCAGCAGTAGTAACAATCATAACTAGCAGCATTTACTTCAACAACACTAAGAAGCCTTTTATTCCCAATAATCCTCTTCTAAACTTGATGTTCACCTTCTGAATCTTTAAGTTTCTTGATTAAAAGCTTTATCTTCACTAGGAGGATGTATCCAAACACTTTATCTTCTTGGTCTTTCAGCCTGCATGAATATCTTCCTAAGAAGTTCTCTGGACATCTCATTATCTTGATCCACCAAGAGCTTTGCTACTATCATCAATGTAAGAGTTCCCCTTGACAATGTATACTCCTTCTCTACCAACATGTAGATGTCTATTCCCTTCTTTGTAGACACATGATGCACTCCACATGAATCATATAGCCTCCAAGTTAAATCATGAATATGCTTTTGAAACTTCCATAACTCATCATCTGTATCTGGTTCAAACAATCTCTTCAACTCAACCCATATCTTTCTTTCTTTGTCATATGTTGGTTCTGTTGAATTGAACTTCTCTTTAACCAGACTCCACAACATCACTAAGTCATCCTTGTCAAAGGCTTTCAGTATATCATCAAAGAAGTGATGTACCTCAGTATGATTTCCAACTCTGATGATCTTCCAGTACTTCCTAGTGCCTTCAGTGTAAATCTCCCAGTCAATTATTGGATACTTAGTTTGTAATGCTTCAATATTCATCCCTTGCTCTGGAACTATTATCATCATTTGTTGTAGCTCTACTTGTGACAGTTCATCAGCTTCTTTAACTCTTAGTTCTTCAGCTAGTTCTGAGCTTTCACCAGTCTTTTGCCTCTTAGAACTTTCTTGATCAAGTTCTTCTTCTGCAGCCCTTTTTGAACTTCCAGTTGCTAACTCAGGAACTGCTCTGTCAACTTCACTTTCTATTGTTTCACTGCCTTTCACCAACTCTGCATCCATATCTACAAATATGTTTACTCATTTCATTTCTTTCTCAAACAACATCTGGATCTCTTTAAAACTTTTTTTCTTCAATTGAGTGTGCTTGTATCCAGCCATGTTCTTTAAATAAGTAGACATTAGGTTTCTCTTTTGAGTTTTAGTTGGTGGTTTTCTTCTCTGCTCTTCTGCTCTAAGTCTTGAAAAATGTTTCTTTCTTTCATTCATGAGCTCCACAAATTACTTTGACCTTTCTTTAATGTTCAACTCTTCTCTCTCTCTCTTGCTCCTGTAATTTTGTAGCCAGCTCATAGCCTGCATCCATCATAGCTTGAACATCATCCCATTCAGCAATGTTTGCAGCTTTACTAGCTTCTTCTTCTCTTTCTCTTTCAAGCCTGGCTTCTTCATCTAACTCAGCTTAAAGTCTCTGAGCTACATCAGCATCATATTCAATTTGATCTTTCTTCTTCTTTGGTTTTTCAGGTTCAACCATCTTTTCCTTTCCTTTGTCTTTTGGATCAATTTGTGGAGGAGGTACTCTTACTCTTGTTCCAGACTCACAAATATCTTCCATAGTTACTCCTTTTGCCTTTGATTTCTCACTCTTTATCTTCATAAGGGTTTGAGCAATAGTGAGATCTTCATCTTCAACAGGAATTGTTGTTGTTCGAGTTAATGTTTAATCTCTAAAGTGTCAAAATTTTTAAGTTGGTCAAACTAGTCAAAAGTCATTCAATATGTAATCAATTTCATAAAGCATCCTGATCAACTTAGTAATTAAATCTAAAGCATAATGTGATTTGGGGGCCGACCCAACCCAGCCCAATAATTACCCGTTTTCACCAGTAACCAAACTGGTCCGGACCTCTCAATTTGCCACCCATAGCTGAATAAAACCAGTCCCTTACATTAAATGACACATATTTTTCAGATGATCAAGATATTAAATATGATGATGGAAGAGGTGAAGAAGAGGCTCGTCTCATTTGGAATCAAGTTAGAGGTGTTTACACCCGTTATGGAACGTATTTATGAGCAAGGCTTTGATAGAAGCTACGACGCACGACCTCTTCAGAGGGCACTTACCCTCATTATCGAAGATCCTTTGAGTGAGTCACTTCTTAGTAGAGAGTTTGAGCGTGGCAACACCGATGTTATTGATCTTGACGAGTCAGGATATCCACTGGTTGCTAACAAGTCGCGCAGGAATGTCTACTTGTCCGACACATCAGCACTGTCTTAGGTACATATATTGGTTGAAAACGTGATTACATACTTATCTGGTTTCCTAACTGGCTTTTCTTGTTCTTTAGATCTTCTCATCTGACATCAACTCCTCAATCAATGGGGCATCAAGAGATCCCCTAACCTTATTAGAAGTATCTTCACTAACACTCTTACTAGGCTTAGGTCCATAGCCTTCAAACTCAGGCTGTTGGAACTCCTCTAGAATAGAGTTGGACAAATCAATCTTTAGGGGTGAAAATAACCCTGTAAGGGGAGGTGGAACAGCATTATAGCTTGCAAACCCCATACCCTTTCTACTTTTATCAGGTATCTGACGCCCTATAATTTATCGAGACCTCTTAGAAGCATTATCATAATTTTACAATTTAAGTTGATTGCTTTCTTTTTCGTGGCTTAAGCGTTTCTATCTCACTTTAAGCATGCCTAATTTGTAATCTTTAATATTAATAAATCGTTTTAAGAACATCAAGTGCCTCACAAAAATAACCTCATTCTTTTTGTAAAAGATTAAGTTGCTCTTCAACAGATGCTAACCCCTCTTTTATAAGTGCTAGAATTGAACTTAGATTTGTTTAAACTCTACTCTTAAGATCATCTAGTTGAGTTTTAAAGAGTTTTCCCCAAGCTTTTTAGACAGGTGTTTTGAACAATTTTTGGTCATTATTTCCTCAATCCTAAAAAGCCATAAGAGCCATGTTTGTAGGGACTTCATCATCTACCATATAGCTCCATCAACAACTAGCTCCTTCATTAGCCACCATTGGCTTTTGGAAGACGTTTTCTTCCACATTTATAGTACCGTCTAGAGCTCTTGAATTCCTGTTTCTGCTATCCAGGGTTTCTAGGTCCTCGGCATTCCCTTACTAAGTCTCATCTTGTAGCAATTGAAACACTCCACCCTTGGATTGTCATATCCACGGGTTTACGTACTAACAACTCCCATGGATAGTTGATCCTCTAAACATTTTCTGCAAAACCTTCTCATCCTCCATGCACACAATGCTAACTCTGCCACTTTAAATCTATAAAAAATAGGAAAACAAATAAAAAAATAAAAATAACTAAAAAAATAAATAAAAGAAATTAAGTACACAATCAAAAAAAAAAAAACAGAAATAAAAGAAATTCCAAAAGAAAAATAAAAAAAATCTCAAAAAAAAACTCCCCACTACGCCCCGCGCCAACACTACCCCACCATACCCGCGGCAACGACACCCGAACCATGCCCTCCCGCACCCCACCCTCCACCGTCCCCTGCCCACCCCCCCCCACTACACCCCCCCCCCCCCCCCCACAACCACCCCCCCCCCACTCCACTCTCCCTCACACCCCCCCCCCCGCCCTCCCCGCCCCCTCCCCACACGCATAAACCCCAACCTCAACACCAACCCCCACCCCCCCACCCCCACCCCCCCCCCCGACCCCCAACTCCCCATCGCCCCACCCCCCACTCCCCCCCACCCCCCCCTCCCAACACCCCCACCGCCCACCAGCACTGCCCCCCCCCCCTCCCCCCCCCCCCCCCACCCTCGTTATCCTCACCACCCCGGCCCACCGCCCCCACCCCCCCCCCCCCCGCCCCCCCCCCCCCCCACACCCCCCCCCCAACGCACTCCACCCACCCACACCCCCCCCCCATCCCTCCCCCACCCCCCCCCACTTTTTTCTTTACCATTTTTTTCTTCTATTCAATCTTCCTGGAATTTGTTCAATGATCCTCATATACAAGTTGAGACCCTTCGATGACTGGGCCAAAAATGCATAAACAGTGGCATCAACTATAAGATTAGCAGTACTAAATTGAGTACTGCCGTGCTAGACTTGAGTCTAGCAGACTGACTTGTGAGTTAGCATTTTTAGTACTAACTTCATAAGCAGTATTACATCATTATACTGCTAGGATGACACAAAATCCATATTCTAAGAACTTGAGCTTGAGCTTGAGCTTGCAGTTCCTTTAACCTCTTGTTCAACAAGCTTGAAATTTGTTGTAGAGATCATCAAAGCTCTAATTGTTTCTAAGATCAGGGTTTATTCTTCCAGACCACAACATGAGTATTCCACTCAGAAGGCAGACTTCTCAAAAATTTCAAATTGAGATCTTCTAGTGAAATATTTTCACCCAAGATAGCCAGCTGACTTACAATCTTTTAAAGTCTGTTAAAAATAGAGTCAAGAAACTCTGTGCTTGGAGCACTAAAGTTTCTCATAACATTTGCTTCAGAAGAGTCTTTTGAGGGGTGTCAATGGAGGGAATGATGTTATGTTTCACAGGTTGTCGCTTCTTTGTGGCTTCATTACCACCAAATCTTCTTTGTGGCTTCATTACTACCAAATCTTATTAGATGTTCATTAGGAAGTTCCATCACTAACATACTTCTTGCCTTCACATCATTTTTCTTTTGAGCCTTTTCTTCAGTAGTTACAGGACCTGGTATTAGTGAAGTTGAGGTACCATCAGCATTTGTTGTTGTTTGAGCTACTGGTTTGAATGAGTTTCCATTTTCTATGACATCCCATAGAGCATAGTCTTGTACTTAAAAGTATTGCCGATCTTAGCCTCCACATATCATATTCACCCTGTTTGAGAATGGCAACTTTGCAGTAGTTAGTGTTTGGCAGTTTCTAATCCATTCTTTCTTGGGAGTAAAGAGTTCTTCTTGTTAGTTTCTTCTAGATCAAAGTTTCAGAACACAAGCTCTGATACCACATGTGATCCCAACTTAAGAACGATTCTTAGCATGTAAAAGTTAAGTTACTTTGATAAATCCAAACCAACTAATGGTGAAACTTTACAATACGAAAGAGTAATGCTTAATTTCTCTTTAATACTTAAGAAAGAATATCAATGAAAACAGTAAACTATATACAGAATTGATATCACTGAAAGCTCCCAATATTATTAGTATCACTAACCAGTACTCGTGTAGTAACTAGGTTTACGTACCAACTTGAAGCTATTTATCGAAAACGTATGAATGTGTATATACTATAACCATAACCCCTAGGATCTCCTTTTAATACACAAGATCTTTACAAGATAACACAAATCTCTATAATGTTAAAAGATAATGCAAATCTTTCCAACTTAATAAGATAAACATATCTTTACAAAAATATCTCATACTTATCCCGTAAGTAATCTTGATAAACAATCTTCATCTTAATCCTTTCTCTTGTCTTTATCCTTCTGACAGTAGAAACTCTTCTAGCAGTTGTAATCTTTCAGCAGTTGTAACCAGTAGCATTAACTTTTATTTCAGCAGCACTAACTGTGTATAAGCAGTAGTAACTACTTAGAATATTTTCTTCATTCTTCATCAGCAGTACTAAGTTACACTAGCAATACCAACTTTATGCTAACAGTTGTAACTTTACGTAAGCAGTACTAACATACACTAGCAGTACTAAGTTACACTAACAGTAGTAACTTTTATACTAGCAGTATTAACTACTTAGTAGTATTTCTTCTAAGTCTCTGAGCAGTCTTAACTTCCATTAGCAGTAGTAATATATACTAGCAGTATTAACTGACAGTTCTAACTACTTAGCATATTTTTCACTAATATCACTAACAGCACTAAGTTATGCTTAGTAAATAACTCTATCATTAGCAGTATAACTCAAGATCATAACAAGCCTTTTTGATCCCAACAATCTCTCTAAAACTTGATGTTCATGCTTTTTGAATCTTCAGTTTCTTGATTAAAATTTTTATCTTCATAAGAGGATTCAGTCAAACACTTTCAGATTCTTTACACTGTTTTGTCATAAGCTTAAAAAGTTAATAGCACATCTCATTCCACTGGTCAGTTTGAAGCTTCTTGTTGAGCATTGTTTTGTATTGTTACGGTATGAAGTGGATTACTTTTTTCTCCTTGCACTAAAGATATGCAATTCTGATTTTCTTTTTCTAAAACACCGAACATGCAACGAATCGACTAGTCCTATGTTGCATCATTAGACCTAAATTAGACATAACTTGATCAACTATGTCTAATTCAGGGAGTATCATGCAACACTGGGTATAGTCATTATTTTAAAAAGTTTAAAAACCGACTTCCCACTTTAGTCACTAAAAAGCATACTAGGAATTATGTGCACCGTATAATGCAAGCTTTTAGGTATCCACTATTTAATTTTAGTACATCATGCTTATTTGGATTGATCCATTTATGTTCTGAGTTTGCTTTCACATCGGTTACTGTCATTATAGTGTCACACTGTCCCTAAGCACCTTGTTATCTAGGACACCGTTATAGTCACAATATGTCCCACAGATCGTCTTCGCGCGCTAATGATTTCGCGAGTGAGTCGCGACGTACACCTAAATACTTTTTGTACCTTTACCCTGCATAAGACCTTGAGGAGGACTCGTTGATAGATTCCGAGTAAGAACTCAAGGCGAGCAGCAGGTGAACTACGTATGCACGACATGTAGAGACGTTCGTTCTTTCACTATTAGAGCTATGTCGACCTATATTTTTGTGACAATCCGTCAATTTTAGGTTCGGCATTTTTTTCTCCGAGTATTATTATAATTTTCCAATTATGTTGAGATATGAACTCACGACTAACCGGGAAGAAATTAGGGCTTACACTTGTAATTTAAGTAACGTTTATGAAGAACCGGCGAATTCTACGTTAAGCATCGACGTTTATATTTTCAAAATGCCGTAGATATAATTTTGTTGCATTCGTTTTTATTTTTCGTATCTCGTACTATTTTTACTTTTTACGAAAAACGACTACAAACCGTACCTTTTTAAATATCGGACTTTGAAAATACCCGCATTTACAAAATGCAGGACAAGTTTTTATAACTCATCCCACTAAATCAACACCCCATTGGGGGCGGCACAAACAAGGGATAATCCTCCCCTTGTGATTGGCTACCATGGAGGGTGCAATAGCATTTCATCCAATACTAGGGTATAAGTTCAAGATCTCACACACACTCTTTATTTCTTAACTAGAAACTCATCTCATTTCTCTTTCTCATTCTTCTTGCCGATCCCATCACCAACATAAACAACTAATTCCTAAAATTTGAAATCAAATAAAAAGAACACGTAGGGATATGGCTACCTAGTGTAAGTTCTCTTATATTTAGGAGTGTAAAAGAGGTTTTCCAAGATAGGATTTAATCAAGATAAGGACTGAAGTTACAAATTATTTTTATAAGAGATTTGAGCAAAGAAAATGGTGGTCAAGAGTATTTTTGGGTGAAGATCAAGACTAAAGTTGAAGCTTCCATCAAACCTTATTCTTGTTTTGATCATTGTGATCTTTCTACACTTCTTGTGGTAAAAGTTTAATGAAGTTCTTAATCATTTTTATTTGATTTCATAATGTATATGTCTATGATGATGTATGATGATCAAGTATTAAAATTGGTTTCATCATGCATAGTATCTAGGTTTAAAAATGATAATCAACTATTGAAACTAGCTAGAAATCACTTAAAAATTATGGGGCTGAATGTTAAACAGTAAGTTTCTGGGAATTAGAGTAACTTTGAGAGTTGATTCGAACACTCTAGTTGTAGACAAATGTCTTGTGATCATGTTGCAAATTGGATCCCCATTGAAGGTAAAAATTGAGTAATTATGGGTCAAAATACAAAAACTATGGTTACTAACCTTGCTATACAGATGGTATATAACAAGTCAACTTACTGCTGAGTTGGTTAAAAATTAAAACTATAAGACCTAGAAAAAATCTGTTAGGTCTTGGATCCTATTCGATGGATGACCCAATTCATTATGAGATTGTAAATGGCATCAAAAAGTGAAAGTGATATTTCAGTCTGAATTTTGTAACATGACATTTATTATAATAGTAACCCTAGATGTATATGTATGACCAAGTTTGCAAAAACTCGCTAAAGGCGCTCCCGGATGCGTCGGGTAGCACGGATAGTTATAAATTTAAACCAAAATGCCTAGCGATTAATCGGATTATAACGGGGAATTAATCGGATTGGATTTTTTATATACAAAATTATAATTTTAGATATAATATGTATAAGATAAGCATGGTATTTCAAAGTTCAAAACTTCAAATATTTCAAGTGATCTGATTTTTTCATTATTTATTCTGATTTATTCCAATTCGATTTTTTCCGATTTTGACCGATTAATTCAATTTTGACCCATTTTTAACCGATTTGTACAGACCGATTTTTAGGACCGATTAGTAAAAATCAAGGCGTTTAATGACCGATTCCGCCTAGGCGGCCGATTAGCGTTTTATGCAACTATGTGTTATGACTAAAAAGATGTTACTAAAATGAGTTAAATTTGTAAGTGAAACTTAAAATATGAAGCCCAAAGCATATAATATATAAATTATACCATTTACGATTTATAAATTACGACTATTTTCGTAAACATAAAAGTATACAAAATTTACTACTACCCGAACACTATACTATGTAGACGATTTTTGTAACGAAAACCCGAGTTGTAGTACCCACTTCTAGGGAGTTTCTAAAAAGTTACTTAACTGATAATAAACATGTCCCGACCCCGAGAACCCGAAAATTTATAATAAGACTCATTTACAAGCTTAAATGGGCCATAAGGCCTAATTGGGCCATAAGGCCTAATTGGGCCACAAGGCCCAATGTATTAAAAATAGACATATTAGACTTGGCTTTAAGCCTAACCCACTTGGGCTTAGTTAATGAGCTAAGACCTGGTCTTGGGTTAATAATATCAACCTAATAACTTAATGGACTTACTAATGGGCCTATTGGGCTTTTTAGGATATATTGGACCATAAGAGTAAAAATGGCAAATAGAAACTAGTTAAAAACCTAGAAAAACCTAAGTGTGAAATAATTAAATCATTGGGTCATGATCATCATATAAAATACATGTATATATATATATATATATATATATATATATATATATATAATATAATTTATATATATACAGTACTTTATATTGATGATCATACCCAATGATTTAATTAGTTCACCCTAGTGTTTCTAGGTTTTTAACTAGTTTCTATTTGCCATTTTTACTCTTATGGTCCAATATATCCTAAAAAGCCCAATAGGCCCATTAGTAAGTCCATTAAGTTATTAGGTTGATATTATTAACCCAAGACCAGGTCTTAGCTCATTAACTAAGCCCAAGTGGGTTAGGCTTAAAGCCAAGTCTAATATGTCTATTTTAATACATTGGGCCTTGTGGCCCAATTAGGCCTTATGGCCCAATTAGGCCTTATGGCCCATTTAAGCTTGTAAATGAGTCTTATTATAAATTTTCCCGGTTCTCTATATAAGAAGGACGAGGT
Source organism: Tanacetum coccineum (assembly GCA_026074375.1). Lineage (NCBI taxonomy): Eukaryota > Viridiplantae > Streptophyta > Magnoliopsida > Asterales > Asteraceae > Tanacetum > Tanacetum coccineum. The sequence continues at coordinate 22,249 of BQNB010054949.1, forward strand.
CGGGACATGTTTATTATCAGTAAGTTAACTTTTAGAAACTCCTAAGAAGTGGGCTTGTGTTAAGATTCCGCATTAACACTTGATATTCACAGTCAGTGTCTCTTACATAGTTGATTTGGATTTATTCAAGTTAGCCATTGTCTTATAAGAATAAGACCGAGTCTAAGTCAAGACCGAGAAAACCTAGTTTTGCTAAGGTAGAATTTGTTAAATCCAAAGAGCATGTAAAAACACCTAGGGCGTCTGTTAAGAAGGTAGAGAAAAATAAGCAAGCTAAATACCCTAGGAAAAACAGTCAAAGTCCTAGAGGTAACCAGAGAAACTGGAATAATTTGATGACTCAGAAGTTAGGAAGTAATTTTGAGTTTAAAAATAAAGCTTGTTATGAATGTGGCAGTTTTAATCATTTGATCAAAGATTGTGATTTCTATGAAAAGAAAATGATAAAAAACCCCTGTATGGAACAATGCTAGAAGGGTGAATCACTAAAATTCTCAAAGAATGACTCACCCTCATACAAAAGGAAATCTTGTCCCAAAAGTAGTCTTAATGAAATCTGGCCTTAAAAACTTAATACTGCTAGGCAAAACTCTTCAAAAGCAGCAGTATTAGTTAATACTGCCAGACCAATTAATACTGCCTATCTAAGACCAACAGTGAATAGTGCAAAGACAACATCAAATATTTTTAATAGAGCACATTCACATAATAGAATACCCTTTACTAAGTTTACAACAAACAAGAACAGTAATTTAAATGAAAAAGTTAATACTGTTAGAAGAAATGTTACTACTGTTAGGCCAAAAGCAGTAGTAAGTAATAATAAGGGAAATGAGGCTAATGTTGTTAAGGGCTCAGCATGTTGGGTTTAGAGACTAAAGAAAAAAGTCTTAGACCATGTCTCCAGACATAATGGTGCATCAATGAACTTTAAAAGATTTAATTATATTGATGCACAAGTCAGCTCCAAGTCAGTGATGGCTTGGGTCCCTAAGAGAGATTGATTCTCTTACTTTTTGTGCAGGGTAATCCACAGCTAGAATTGCAGGAAAAAGGAGTAATTGACAATGGATGCTCTAGGCACATGACTGGAAACAAGTCCTACCTCTCAGATTATGTAGAAATTAATAGTGGATTTGTTGCCTTTGGAGGAGATCCCAAAGGAGGAGAAATCACTGGTAAAGGTAAAATCAGTACAGGAAAATTAGATTTTGAAGATGTGTACTTTGTTAAGAACTTAAGTTTAACCTTTTTAGTGTCTCATAAATGTATGACAAGAAGAACAATGTTCTTTTTACAGACACTGAATGTGTTGTTTTGTCTCCTGACTTTAAGCTACTTGATGAAAATCATGTCTTGCTTAGAGTTCCTAGAAAAGATAACATGTACAGTGTTGATTTAAAGAATATTGTTCCTTCAGGAGGTCTAACTTGTCTCTTTGCAAAGGCCACATTAGATGAATCTAATCTTTGGCATAGGAGGCTTGAACATATAAATTTCAAAACTATAAACAAACTAGTGAGGGGAAACCTTGTAAGAGGTTTACCTTTAAAGATTTTTGAAAATAATCATACATGTGTTGCTTGTCAGAAAGGAAAGCAACATAAAGCCTCTTGTAAGACCAAGACTGTAAGCTCAATCAGCCAACCTTTACAAATGTTGCATATGGATTTGTTTGGCCTAACATTTGTAAAGAGTCTAATGAAAAAGATGTACTGCCTAGTTGTTACAGATGACTATAGTAGTTTTAGTTAGGTTTTCTTCTTAGCCACTAAGGATGAAACTAGTGAAATCCTTAAAACAGTTATTACAGGCATAGAAAATCTAATAGACCTTAAGGTGAAAGTGATCAGATGTGACAATGGGACTGAATTCAAGAATAAGATCATTAATCAGTTCTGTGAAATAAAGGGTATTAAGAAGGAATTTAGTGTTGCTAGGACTCTACAACAAAATGGAGTAGCAGAAAGGAAAAAATAGGACACTAATAGAGGCTGCTAGGACTATGCTAGCTGATTCAAAATTGCCAACAACTTTCTGGGCTGAAGGAGTTAATGCTGCTTGTTATGTCTAAAATAGGGTGTTAGTTATCAAGCCTCACAACAAGACCCCTTATGAACTTTTTCTAGGCAGAAAACCAGCCTTAAGCTTCATGAGACCATTTGGGTTTCATGTTACTATTCTTAATACCTTAGATCACCTAGGTAAGTTTGATGGGAAGGCTGATGAGGGATTCTTTGTTGGATACTCTATAAATAGCAAGGCATTTAGAGTATTTAACAGTAGAACCAAGATAGTAGAGGAGAACTTGCACATTACTTTTCTTGAAAATAAAATTAATGTTGCAGGAAGTGGACCAAAATGGCTTTTTTATGTTGATACACTGACAAAATCTATGAATTATAAGCCAATTGTTGTAGGGAATCAAACTAATGGTAGTCTAGGTACCAAAGAAAGTATAGATGCAGGTCAAGCTGGGAAGAAGACAATATCTAGTCAAGAGTATATATTGCTACCATTATTAACATCTGATCCATCACTCTCTAAAGGTTCAAAGGATTCTCTTAATGCTGGATTTAAACCATCAGGGGAGGAGGAAAAGAAGGATTCTGAAGATCCAGGGAATGAAGATAATGAGGTTCCAAGTATAAAGGAGCCAAGAGTTAATCAAGAAAAGGATGCAAATGTCAACAGCACTAATAACATTAATACTACTGGTGATGGAAACAACACTAACAATGTTAATACTGTTAGTTTAACTGTTAACGCTGCTGGCATAGAGGATAATGCTGCTTCTGAGAATATAGTCTATGGATGTGATGATGATCCAAATATGCCTAATTTGGAAGAAATTTCCTATTCAAATGATGATGAAGATGTTGGTGCAGAGGCTGACATGAATAACTTAAATACATTTATGCTTGTCAGTCCTATTCCAACTACCATACTTCACGTTGAACAAATTATTAGAGACTTGAATTCAGCACCTCAAACAAGAAGAATGACAAAAGAATTTGAAAGAACATGGTTTTTTTAGTTCAGTTCAGCAAAGAACAAACCATAAAGACTTTCAAAATTGTCTGTTTGCGTGTTTCTTAACACAAGAAGAACCTAAAAAGGTAGTTCAAGTACTGAAGGATCCAAGCTGGATAGAGGCTATGCAGGAAGAGCTTCTACAATTCAAGCTACAAGAAGTTTAAACTTTGGTAGAGTTACCTAATGGAAAGAGAGCTATAGTGTTGGGAATTAAATGTGTTCATACTTAGTACTGCCAAGTCAAGAATTAGTACTTCTCAAGTTACAACTGCTAGTATTAACTAGTTAGTATTGCTAGAAGAAAGTTAGTACTGCCAGTACTAACTTAATACTGCTGAAGGACTTAAGACTGTTGCATGAAGATTAAAGATTGCTAAAGAGATAAAGACGTGTCAAGAGATTTGTATTGACTTATTCAGAGTATATTCTATATAGTTAGAAAGATAAGTATAAGTTTAACATTATAGAAGATTTGTAGTTATCTTGTAAAGGACTCCTTAGTGTATAAAAGAAGATCCTAGGTTATGGTTTTGAATGTACAATAGAGATATAAGTTTTGATACATAGCTTCAAGGTTGTAAACCCCAGTACTACACAGAGTACTCGTAGCATTGATAATAATATTGGAGCTTTTTAGTTATATCATTGTTAATACAGTTTACTGTTTCATTAACAATCTTTTAAGTATTAAAGAGTAGATTTCGCATACTCTTTAGTATTCACAAATTTTCAACCATAGTTGTTTTGGATTTATCCAAAGTACTTATCTCTTTACAAGCTAGAAAAATCTTAAGTTGGGATCATCATGTGGTATATCAGAAGTTGTTAACTGAAACTTTGATCGTAGATGAACTAACTAGAAGCACTTCTTTACTCACAAGGAAGAGATGGATCTAGAAACTGCTCAAATCACTACTACTGCAAAGTTGCCCACTCTCAAACAGGGTGAATATGATATGTGGAGGCTAAGGATTGAGAAATACTTTCAAGTACAAGACTATGCTCTATGGGATGTCATAGAGAATGGAAAAGTATTTCAAACTGCAGCAAAGCAACATACAATTGATTGATGGTACCTCAACTACACTAATACAGGTACTGTAACTATGAAAGAAAGGTTCAGAATGAGAATGATTGCGAGGCAAGAAGTATGATATGATGGCACTTCCAAAATGAAACATCTAATGACCTTTATTCTAGTACAAAAGATGCTATGACTTTGTTTGCTGCCAACAAACAAGATTTGGTGTAAGGAATAGCCACAAAGACAACTCAAAAGACTTCCTAAAGCAAATGTATGAGAACTTTAGTGCTCCAAGCATAGAGTCTCTTGACTCTATTTTTAACAGGCTTCTGAGATTGTAGTCGGCTTGGCTATTAAGGTGAAATTATTTCACAAGTAAGATTCAATTTGAAATTTTTGAGAGTTTGCTTTGAATGTATACTCATGTTATTGGTCTGGAGGAATAAACACTGATCTAAAGACAATGAGCTTTGATGAGCTTACAACAAATTTCAAGATTGTAGAACAGAGGTTAAGGAATTGCAAGCTCAAGTCAAGTTAAATTCTCATAAATGGCTTTCATGTCATCTACTAGTAGTACTAATGAAGTTAATACTGCTTATGGGATAGTTACTACTTCACTCAAGTTTCGCCCTGTAGCACTCAAGATTAGCATGCTGTACTCAAAGTTAGTACTAATAACTTATGTGATGACACTGTTAATGCATTTTTGGTTAGGTCAAACCAAACGGGTCTAACTTGTACATGAGGACCTGAAACAATCATAAAGATAATTAGAAGAGATGGATTTGGATGGCAGAAAGTTAGATTGCTGAGATAGGAGGACAAGAAGTTTTTTCCAAAAAAACTAGTAGAATATCCACTATTAATGGGTAGTGACACAGCTGGATATGACAAGTCAAAGGTGGAGTGTTTCAACTGCTACAAGATGAGACACTTTGCAAGGGAATGCAGAGACCTCCTAGGAACAAGTTGATAGCGGAACATGAATCAAGAAGGCTCTATGAAAGGACTGTAACTGTGGAAGAAACTTTCCAAAGCCCTGTTGGCTATTGATTGGGTTGGTTTTGACTGGAGTTAAATAGCCCCCCCACCCCCCCCCCCCCCCCCCCGTTTTGGTTGTTTTAAGTGTTGGGTGGGGGTCCCTGGGGTGATGAAGTCCCACAAAACATGGCTCTTATGGCTTTTTCAGACTCTGAGGTATAAATGACAAAACTTGTTTAAAAACCTGTCTAAAAAGCTTTGAAACTCTTAAAACTCAACTTGATGATTTAAGAATAGAGTTTAACAAATCTGAGTTCAATTTAGCAAATTATAAAAGAGGGTTAGCATCTGTAGAAGAGCAACTTGTCTTTTACAAAAAGAATGGTGGTTTATTTTGTTGGTGAGGCAACTGTGCTGTCCTCTAAAAAGAGGATATTCATAGAAAGACTTAGAAATTTTTGTTGCTTAAAAGTGAGTTAGAAAAGCTTAAGCAAGAAAAAGAAAGCAATCAACTTAAAATTGAAAAATTTGATAATGCTTCTAAGAGTCTAGACAAATTAATAGGGAGTCAGATACCTGATAAAAGTAGAAAGGGTCTGGGGTTTGTAAGCTATAATGTTGTTCCACCTCCTCCTACAGGGTTATTTTCACCCCCAAACCTTGATTTGTCCAACTCTGGTCTAGAAGAGTTCCAATAGCCTGAGTTTGAAGGCTATGGACCTAAGACTAGTAAGAATGTCAGTGAAGATACTTCTAATGAGGTTAGGGAATCTCTTGATGCCCCAATGGTTGAGAAGTTGGTGTCAGATGATAAGTTAGAGAAGAAAACTGTTTTTCCTACTGTTGCTAAGATAGAATTTGTTAGACCTAAACAACAAGAAAAACCAGTTAGGAAACCAGTTAAGTATGCTGAGATGTACATGTCACAAGGTCCTAGGGGAAATCAAAGAAACTAGAATAATCAGAAGTCCCAACAGCTAGGAAGTGACTTTGTGGTGTACAATAAAGCTTGTTTTGTCTGTGGAAGTTTTGACCATGTGCAGGCTAACTACAATTACCATCAAAGGGAAAGGGTGGTATCTGGGAATAATTATACAAGGGTGAATTACAATTATTCTACTAAAAAGGCTCACCCTAGTGCTCACAGAAACATGGCTCCAAGAGCAGTTTTAATGAAAACTGGCCTAAGACCACTTAATACTGCTAGGCCTGTTAATACTGCTCATCCCAAAACTACAGTTTATAGTGCTAGACCAATGTCATGTTTTTCTAAATCAGCACAATCAACTGTAAAGAGGCCCTATCAAATAAAAACAACATTAACTAACAAAAATTTTAGCCAAAAAGTTAATTACTGGTAGGTAAGTTTTTATATTCTAGGCCAAAAGCAGTTAATACTGCTAGGCCAAATTCAGCAGTAGTTAATGTTGTTAGGGCAAATCAGGTTAATGCTGTTAAGGCCTCAGCATGTTGGGTTTGGAGACCTACCAAACTTAATAGTGCATCAATTACTTTGAAGAAACATAATTATGTTGATGCATGAGGCAGATCCAAGTCAGTGATGGCTTGGGTCCCCAAAGGAAACTAATTTCCTTATTTTTATGTTCAGGGTCTTCCAAAAAGAAGATCAAGGCTATGTTTGATAGGGATGCTCAAGGCACATGACAGGGAACATGTCCTATCTCTCAGACTTCAAGGAATTTGATGGAGGATATGTTACCTTTAGGGGAGGAGCCAAAGGAGGGAAAATTACTAGTAAAGGAACTCTTAAAACTGGTAAGCTTGATTTTGAGGATGTGTACTTTGTCAAGGAGTTATAGTTTAACCTTTTTAGTGTTTCACAGATGTGTGACAAAAAGAACAGTGTTCTTTTTACTGACACTGGATGTTTTGTTCTGTCTCCTGACTTTAAGTTAGCTGATGAAAGTCAGGTTTTACTTAAAGTTCCTAGAAAGAACAATATGTACAGTGTTGATTTGAAGAATATTGTTCCTAGAGAGAGTTTAACTTGTCTTGTCTACAAAGGCACACTGATGATTTTTCTATTGCTTTGGGCATAGGAGGCTAGGTCATATAAATTTTAAAACTATTAATAAACTTGTTAAGGAAAATATTGTGAGAGGTTTACCTACAAACGTTTTAAAAATGACCAAACCTATGTTGCTTGCCTTAAGGAAAAGCAATAAAAAGCCTCTTGTAAGTCCAAGATTCAGAACTCTATTACTCAGCCTTTATTCATGTTGCATATGGACTTGTTTGGTCTAACTTTTGTGAGCAGCTTAATGAATAAGAAATATTGTCTAGTTGTCACTGATGATTATAGCAGATTTACTTGGGTTTTCTTTTTAGCATCTAAGGATGAGACTAGTGGCATTCTTAAGAGCTTTATAACTGAGATAGAAAATCTAGTTAATAAGAAAGTAAAGATAATCAGATGTGACAATAGAACAGAGTTCAAAAATAGAGTTATGAGTGATTTTTTGTGAAAAAAAAAAAAAAAAAAAAAAAAGAAAGGCATTAAGAAGGAATTTAGTGTAGCTAGAACTCCTCAGCAAAATGGTGTTGACTATAGGGAGGAGACATAAGACACTAATGATGGCTGCTAGGAGAACCATGTTAGCTGACTTAAGTTACTACTACATTTTGGCTGATGCAATTAATACTGCTGGCTATGTGCAGAATAGGGTATTTGTTAGTTTAAGCCTCCCCCCCCCACACCCATTAAAAATATCCCCCAATAACAAAAAAAAAATAAAAATAAAATAAAACAAAAAAGACAACTAAAAAAACAAGACCCTTATGAACTGTTTAAAGGTAGAACACCTGCTCTAAGCTTTATGAGACCATTTGGGTGTCATGTTACCATTCTTAATACTTTAGATTAAGTCAGATGAAGGATTCTTTTTGGATACTTATTAAATAGTAAGGCTTTTAGGGTATACAACATTAGAACCAGGAAAGTAGAAGAAAGTTTGCATATTAGGTTCTTGGAGGATAAGCCTATTATTGCAGGTGATGGACCAAAGTGGCTATTTGATATTGATGTTCTAACAAAATCAATGAATTATGTGCCAGTTGTCGCTGTACAAACTCTAATGATTATGTAGGTACAGAAGAAAGTGTTGGTACAGGTCATTCTAGCAGAAGACAGATCTAGCCAAGATTACATTTTGATGCCACTATGGAAAGATGGTTCACTATTTGGTTCTTCTTTAAAGAATGCTAGCAATGATGAAATACAACCTTCTAGTGATGCTGGAATGAAGGATGATGAAGGTGTAAGTCAAGAAAGTGAAATTGATGATCAAGAGAGGCTTGAAAACAATACTCAAGGTGTTAATACAGCTAGGCCAAGTATTAATACTGCCAATACAAATGTTAATACTGGTAGTCTAAATATTAAAATATTGTTTAGTTCAAAGTTTTCTATGCTTCACTCTAAGAGCTACACATGTTGATTTCTTAGTGATGAATCAGAATAATATGAGCAACTATGCCTACGTATATCTAGTTCATTACTCAAATACAGAATCCTAGATATCATTCACAAGGATCATCCACTTGAACAAATTATTGGAGACATACATTCAGCACCTTAAACCAGAAGGATGACAAAGAGTATGACTGAACATGGTTTGTTTAGTTCAGTACAACAGAGAATCCACCATAAAGACATTCAGAATTGCATGTTTGTATGTTTCTTATCACAAGCAGAGCCTAAAAAGGTAATCCAAGAATTACAAGATCCAATCTGGATAAAAGCTATGCAGGAAGAGCTTCTGTAATTTAAGTTACAACCGGTTTGGACCATGGTGGATTTACCACATGGCAAAAGAGCCATTATTACTAAATGGGTATACAATAACAAGAAAGATGAAAAAGGCATTGTAATCAGGAACAAGGCTAGGTTCGTTGCCTAGGGATACACTCAAGAAGAGGGACTTGATTATGATGAGGTTTTTGCTCCAGTTGCTATGATTGAAGCAATTAGGTTGTTGACTATGCCTCATTCAAAGACTTTATTGTGTATCAGATGGATGTGAAGAGTGCATTTCTATATGGCAAGATTGAAGAGGAAGTTTATGTATGTCAACCTCCAGGGTTTGAAGATCCAGAGTTCCCTGACAGAGTTTATAAGGTAGAAAAGGCACTATATGGCCTACATCAAGCTCCTAGAGCTTGGTATGAGACTTTATCTACCTATTTATTGGACAATGGATTTCAGAGAGGCACAATAGATAAAACTTTGTTCATTAAAAAAGTCAACGGTGATATTCTACAAGTTCAAGTATATGTAGATGATATCATTTTTGGATCTACTAAGAAGAGTTTATGCACTGAGTTTGAGAAATTAATGCACAAGAAGTTCTAGATGAGCTATATGGGTGAGCTTACTTTCTTCTTAGGACTGCAAGTGACACAGAAAGATGATGGGATTTTCATCAGTCAAGACAAGTATGTGGATGAAATTTTGAAGAAGTTTGGTTTTTTAACTGTGAAAACAGCAAGTACACCCATAGAGACCTCAAAGCCTTTATGAAGGATGAAAATACTGAAGATGTTGATGGTCACTTATATTAGATCAATGATTGACTCATTAATGTATTTAACATCTTCAAGGCCTGATATAATGTTTGTTGTATGTGCTTGTGCAAGATTTCAAGTCACACCTAAAGTTTCACATCTTCATGCTAAGGACTCACTATTTGTCTTGGAAGCTTATATTGACAATGACTATGCTGGTGCAAGTTTAGACAAGAAATCCACAATAGGAGGTTGTCAATTTCTTGGAAGCAGATTAATTTCATAGCAATGCAAGAAGCAAACTGTAGTTGTCAATTCTTCTACTGAAGCAGAGTATGTAGCTGCATCTAGTTGCTGTGGACAGGTGTTATGGATCCAAAATCAATTGCTTGATTATGGATACAACTTTATGAATACCAAAATTTTCATTGACAATGAAAGCACCATCTGCATACTTAAGAATCCAGTGTTTTACTCAAAGACTAAGCATATTGAGATTAGACATCACTTCATCACGGATTCATATGAGAAGAGATTAAATCAAGTGATCAAGATTCACTGATCACAATGTTGCTGATTTACTCACTAAGGCATTTGATGTTAGCTGATTTCAATATCTGATTGCAAGTATTGGAATGCTTAACCTCTGAAGTATTGATTGAGGGGAGGTTAATTGTATTACTATGAAGCTGATTATACACAAAGGATATTTGTAATGAAATGGAAAAGCTACATAACAATAAGCAAAAGTGGATGAAGGGTCAGGAAATCCCACTGAACCCCAACACACATCCACAACTGATTCACTACCCAATATTGAACCAATCACTGTTCTATCATTATCTTAACCTAAAAAGACTCAAAAACCTAGGAAAGCCAAAAAGGGCCACTGAGATATCTTAGTCTAGTAGACTTATTCCCCTTGTAGTAGATGAGACTGTCATTAAGGAGTGGGAAGACAAAATGGAAAGGGCTGCCACTATTGCTTCTAGCTTAGAAGTAGAGCATGACAGTGGTAACATAAATAGGACCCAATCTATGGCAACACTTAATGAGTCTTTTCCTCAGGGAACTGATTCAAGTAGTGGTCCCAGGTGCCAAGATACCATATTGGGGGGTGCAGAAGCTCAAATAAGGTTCGAGGCTGCATCTAAACAGTCTAATGATCCACCTCTCTCAAGAATTAACACACTTAGAAGTGGGGAAGACATCATGAAACTAAAGGAATTGATGGAACTTTGTACAAAACTGCCTGAAAGGGTTCTTGATTTAGGATAATAAAAACAAACAGAGTGAATTGGTGAGAAAAAAATGAGAGATATAGTGAGCTGAAAAACAGAAAAGGAGCTGTGTGATATAAAAACAGATAGAGTGAATTGGTGAGAAAAAGAAATGAGAGATATTGTAAAATTAAAAACAAACAGAGAGCTTGTATGAATCAAAATTCATGATGGAAATGCTTTTTGGAATGAAATTGGAGTTAATGCTAGTGTCTCAAAGTTAATGCTGCTAAGCATAAACTTACTACTGCCAGTATTAGTTCATGCTACTTGGCATACACTTACTACTGTTAGGCATAAGTTAATGCTGTCAGGTATAACTTACTACTGTTAGGTTATTTAATACTGTTAGATTTAAATTAATGCTGTCAGTTCAAGTTAATACTGTTGAGGGCGATTTCATAAATACTTCGATTCAGAGTTTCAATCACTCATTCAATCGATTTTACACTTTGATTTACTCTCTAATCATAAACCCTAACTCAATTTTATCATTCATCATCAAAACCCAACAAATGTCGAACCCAAAGTTTGCTGAAACTCACAATTTGATTGCGTTTTTGGAGAAACCTAAAGAATGTGATGGGTTTGAGCAAATCATTGATTTTCTGAATACAAGTTCTATCATATATGCGCTAACGGTGAATCCAACCATCTATACTTCATGTATTAAGCAGTTCTGGGATACTGCTAAGGTACAAACTATCAATGAGGAAGTGCAGATAAAAGCCTTAGTAGATGGGAAAAAGGTGATCGTCACTGAAACAAGTGTAAGACGAGCTCTTCACCTAAAAGATGCTAAAGGAACAGATTGTCTACCCACTGCTACTATTTTTGTAGAACTGGAAAGAATGGGGTATGAAAACCTTACACAGAAGCTTACTTTTTACAAATCATTCTTTTCTCCTCAGTGGAAGTTTTTAATTTATACAATTCTATAATGCCTTAGTGCTAAGACAACTGCTTGGAATAAATTCAGTAGCACTATGGCCTCTGCTATCATCTGTCTTGCCACAAACTAAATATTTAACTTTTCCAAGTACATTTTTGACAATATGGTGAAAAACTTGGAGGGTGTGGTTAAATTTCTAATGTATCCAAGGTTTGTGCAAGTGTTCTTGGATAAACAAGTTGAAGGTATGTCCAAACATAAAGAGATCTATGTTACTCCCTCCCATACCAAGAAGATTTTTGCTAACATGAAGAGGGAAGGAAAGGGATTTTCTGGTAGGGTCACATCTTTATTTCAAACTATGATGGTTCAAGCTCCTAAAGAAGTGGGTAAAGGGTCAGCAGTTCCTACTGATTCCCATCACACTACTACTCAACCATCTACATCAAGACCCCAAAATAAACAGTCAAGAAGGAAACAGAGGAAGGATAGTGGTCCTACAGAGCCTGTTACTGATAAGGCTATCAATGAGGAGCATGTGTCTACTCCTTCCTATGATCTACATCAAAGTGGTGAGGATATAATGTAACTTAATGAATTGATGGACCTTTGTGCCAAACTGTCTGATAGGGTTCTTGCCCTAGAAAATACAAATACTTCTCAAGCTTCAGAGATTCTAACATTGAAGGAGATAGTTAAGAAACTAGAGAAGAAAAGGAGGTCCAGAACTTACAAGCCAAGAAGATTGTACAAGGTTGGTTTGTCAAGAAGGATTAAATCCTCTGATGATGCTAGTTTGGGTTCTCAGGAGGATGCATCCAAACAGGGGAGGAAAATAGCTGATCTTGATGCTGATACAGAGGTGATCTTGATTGATGAGACTCAATGGAGAAATGATAAAGACTTGATGTTTGATACTGGTGTTCTTAATGGTGATGAAGTGTTTCAATAGCCTATGGTTAATAGTGCTACAACTACAAGTTCAATTCCAGTTAGTGCTGCTAATCCAGTTACTACTGCTGGTGAAGTAGTTACTACTGCCAGTGTTGAAATTCCAGAAGAATTGACTCGTGCTCAGACTTTGATAGAGATTAAAAGTGCAAAACCCAAGGCTGTTACAACTGTTGCTACAATAGTTACACATGTCAGCTCAAGACCAAAGGCAAAAGGAATTGTTTTTCATGATCAGGAGGAGCAGGTACCTGTATCTACACTAATAGTTTATCCTTTACAACTTCCACATGTTAAAGACAAAGGCAAGGCAAAAATGGTTGAGCCTGAAAAACCTTTGAAGAAGAAAGATCAAATTGCAATTCATGAAGAAGTTGCTAGAAATCTTGAAGCTCAACTACAAGCTGAATTAGAAGAAGAAGGGAGGCTCTCAAGACAAAAGGAAGAAGAAACCAACATATCTTTAATTGAATCATGGGATAACACACAAGCTATGATGGATGCTGACTTTCAATTGGCTCAACAAATGCAAACAGAAGAACAAGAACAGTTGAGTATTGAAGAAAAGTCAAAGTTGTTTGTAGAACTCTTGGAGAAGAGAAAGAAATACTTTCCAGCATTGAGAGCTAAAGAAAAAAGGAACAAACCACCAACTAAGACACAAAAGAGAAATACAATGTCTACCTATTTGAAAAACATGGATGGATACAAACACAGTCAGCTGAAGATCAAAAGTTATGATGAGATCCAGGAGATGTTTGATAAAGAGATGAAAAGGATAAACAATTTTGTAGACATGGATACAGAGTTGGTGAAAGGCAGTAAGACAAAAGCAGAAGGAAGTTCTAAAAGAGCTAGAGAAGAACTTAAATTTGATAATTCAAAGAAGCAAAAGATCGATGAACATGTAGAAGCTGAAGGAGATGATGATCAAGAGGAGGCAGAGATGAAAAAACATATGGAGATAGTTCAAGATAAGGAGGTAGCAATTGATGCTATACCTCTAGCCACTAAGCCTCCAATCATAGTTGAATGGAAAATTATCAAAGAAGGAAAGATGGGATACTATCAATTGATAAGGGCTGATGGAAGTTCAAAAAGGTATTCATCTATGATTCGGATGCTTCAAGATATTGACAGGGAAGACTTATAAACACTCGGGAAGTTGGTTAAAGTTAAACATGGGAATACAAGGCCAGATGAGGCATATGAAAGAGTGTTATGGGGAGATCTGAAAGTAATGTTTGAACATGATGTAGAAAGTGAAATATGGAGGAATCTACAAGGTTATAAAGTGATAGTTTAGAAGCTATTCTCTTCATGTGGAGTGCATTTTGTGAGATTTCAAAACCTGCATATCTTTATGTTGCCCCTCTTACACCTGCAACAATCACAGAGATGCTCAACAAGAAGCTTCAAACTGACTATAGGAATAAGATGTGTTATCAACTCCTAAAGCTCATGACAAAGCAGGTCAAGAAGAAATAAAGTGTTTGAATGCATCCTCCTGGTGATGGTGAAGACTTTTAATGAAACTTGAAGATTCAGATGATGCACATCAAGTTTAGGGGAGGGTTGTTGGGATTAAAAGCCTTTTGATGCTGCTTGGAGTTAATATTGCTAAGGTTAGAGTTACTGCTGTCAAGCATAACTTAGTGCTATTAGTAGTCTTAATAAAAAAATATGCTAAGTTGTTAGTACTGTTAGTTACTACTGCTAATGTATATTACTACTCCTAATGGAAGTTAAGACTGCTTAGAGACAGAAGAAATCCTACTAACTAGTTAATACTGCTAGTATAGAAGTTACTACTGTTAGTGTAACTTAGTACTGCTAGTATATGTTAGTACTGTTAGTGTAACTTAAGACTGCCAGTAAAAAATGAAGAAAATATACTAAGTAGTTACTACTGCTAGTACACAGTCAGTGTTGCTGGTACAAAAGTTAATGCTGCTGGTATGAAAGTTACAACTGCTGAAAGATTAAAACTGCTTGAAGAGTTTCTACTGACAGAAGGATAAAGATGAAGATTGCTTATCAAGATTACTTACAAGATAAGTATGAGATATTTTGGTAAAAGATATGTATAAGTTATTTGTTTAGAAGATCATGATAACTTAGGAATATATTGTCAGTCATGTAGGACTTCTTGGTGTATAAAAGGAGGTCATAGGGAATGTAGTTTGATATATCTTTTATACAGTCGTTTATAGCTTCAAGGTTTTGTAAACCCTAACACTAAAGAGTGTTCGTTTTATATTGAGGTTAAAAGTTTGGGATTATACAATCTTGTTCATTATTGTTCTATTGATTGTTCTTCTTAGTATCATAGACTAGATTCCGCATAATCTTTGATATATTAAATCAAAGTTTCTACCATAGTTGTCTTGGATTTATTCAATATAACTAAGCATTTTACAAGCTAAGCAAGATCTATTCAAGTGGAATCGACAAGTGGCATCAGAGCTGGTTGAGAAACTTTGAATAAGAAGAAACAATCTACTTATATCAGATCTATTTGTTTGTGAAAACATGGAGGCAGTATCTTCATTAATGGTTGCTGCTGCAAAACTTCTAGTGTTCAATCCAGGCGAATTTGAGCTTTGGAAAATAAGGATAGAACAGTACTTCCTAATGACAGATTATGCTCTCTGGGAAGTAATAATAAATGGAGACTCACCTCCACCAAAGAGAACTGTTGATGGTGTTGAGCAAACATATCCTTCTACAGCTGCAGAGATTGTTATATTGAAGGAGAGAGTTAAGAAGCTGGAGAAGAAAAGGAGGTCCAGAACTTACAAGTCTAGAAGACTGTACAAGGTTGGTTTGTCAAGAAGAATTGAATCCTCTAATGATGCTAGTTTGGGTGCTCAGGAGGATGCATCTAAACAGAGGAGGAAGATTGCTGACATTGACCAAGATGCAGAGGTTACACTAATTGATGAGACTCAGGAGAGGAGTGATGATAATCTAATGTTTAACACTGGTATTTTAGATGAGCAGGAAGTTAAGGTTGAAAAGATAGTTAGTGTTTCTGATCCAGTTACTACTGTTGGTGAAGTAGTTACTACTGCCAGTGTTGAAATTCCTGAAGAATTGACTCTTGCTCAGACTTTGATAGAGATTAAAAGTGTAAAACCCAAGGCTGTTACAACTGCTGCTACAATAACTACAATTACAAGACCCAAGGCTAGAGGGGTTGTAGTTCAAGAGCCAAGTGAATTCACAACAACATCACCTTCACAAGCATCACAACTTCTACAGGCTAAAGACAAAGGCAAGGCAAAAATGATTGAGCCTGAAAAACCTTTGAAGAAGAAAGATCAAATTGCATTTGATGAAGAAGTTGCTAGAAATCTTGTAGCTCAACTACAAGCTGAATTGGAAGAAGAAGAGAGGCTTTTAAGACAAAAGGAAGAAGAAGCCAACATAGCTTTAATTGAATCATGGGACAGCACACAAGCAATGATGGATGCTGACTTTCAATTGGCTCAACAAATGCAAACAAAAGAACAAGAACAGTTGAGTATTAAAGAAAAGTCAAAGTTGTTTGTAGAAATCTTGGAGAAGAGAAAGAAACACTTTGCAACATTGAGAGCTAAAGAAAAAAGGAATAAACCACCAACTAAGACACAAAAGAGAAATACAATGTCTACTTATTTGAAAAACATTGTTGGATACAAACACAATTAGCTGAAGAGAAAAAGTTATGATGAGATCCAGGAGATGTTTAATAAAGAGATGAAAAGGGTAAACACTTTTGTAGATATGGATACAGAGTTGGTGAAAGGCAGTAAGACAAAAGCAGAAGGAAGTTCTAAAAGAGCTGGAGAAGAACTTGAATTTGATAATTCAAAGAAGCAAAAGATAGATGAACATGTAGAAGCTGAAGAAGATGATGATCAAGAGGAGGAAAAGATAAAAAAACATATGGAGATAGTTCAAGATGATGAGGTAGCAATTGATGTTATACCTCTAGCCATTAAGCCTCCAGTCATAGTTAAATGGAATATCATCAAAGAAGGAAAGATGGGATACTATCAATTGATAAGGGCTGATGGAAGTTCAAAAAGGTATTCATCTATGATTAGGATGCTTTAGAATATTGACAAGGAAGAAATACTCTGGAAGTTAGTTAAAGCTAAACATGGGAATACAAGGCCAGAGGAGGCATATGAAAGAGTGTTATGGGGAGATCTGAAAGTATTGTTTGAACCTGATGTAGAAAGTGAAATATGGAGGAATATAAAAGGTTATAAAGTGACAGTTTGGAAGCTATTCTCTTCATGTAGAGTGCATATTGTGAGATTTCAAAACATGCATATCTTTATGCTAGTAGAGAAAAAGTACCCTCTTACACCTGCAACAATCACAGAGATGCT
>BQNB010054950.1:0-39321 GCA_026074375.1 Tanacetum coccineum
GGCATTAAATTCACCTGGACAAAATATCAAAACCCTAACCCTAATTTATTTTATCATTTTTCTTTCCTTTTTCCTTTTATTTCGCAAATCGGCAAACATAGAAAAATCCCAAATAATTATTTCGAATCTCCCCTAAATTTTTCCAACAATTTATCTGAGTCATATATGATATAAACAACCTTAGAAAAATATAAAATCAATTTTACAAATAATTTTTATGCCGATTTCATAATTAGCTAAAAATTAGGGTTTCGAACATGTTTTAATTATTTCGACCAAAATAACATGCATGATAATTTTTCTTAAGCATAGAACGAATTGATATGATGAAAAATGAGATACAAAAATACCTTTGATGATTCTTGATGATTTAATGAATTATTGAACCCGGTTGCTTAATTCGAACCCAAAACAAATACCACAATCGAACCAAGCCTTAAACAATCTTCCCACTATTTTTCCCACAATCCTTGACCTTCAAAACACCCTAGAAAAATCGTGCTTGCCTTGGAAAAATTTTATGCCGCCTCTTTTAGATTTTAGGGTTTTCGGGATTTTTGGTTTTAAGGAATTAACAAATGAAAATTGTATAAAAGATATACCATGTGATTTGGCCGAGTTTTAGGGCTTTCAAAAGAGATATATCTGAATTTTAACTTTGCATAATTATTTTGGTTATTATCTTAATTTTATTCATTTAAATTGTATTATATAAATAATTAAATATACATAATTTTGGCTAATATATGTATATATAAATATTAATTATTTTTCTTGTATAACATAAGGTATTTTAAATCTTACAAAAATTTCATAATTGTCACATGTTACATTTTTATAATTTCTAACATTTAATGAATTTTATTTAAGCTTTTATGAAAATTTTCTTCATTAGGGGTATTTTGGTAATTTTACACTTGTTGAGATTTTTAGGACACAATACCCGCACAAATTATATGTGTTGGAGTTTATTATGTGTTTTAAGCGGATAAAGTTTTTTTAGTTCAAATATGATCACAAAAAACTATAACTACACTGAGCAATCGTCCAACTAATTATATAACAAATTATCAAAATTGAATAGAAAACTTAACATAAACTCAAGTCAAGACTTGCATCAAAACTTGGCGACCCACTTCCCAACCGACCTATCTCAACTTGTGTTACACCAATATCATCATCATATTTGCTTCCCAATGTGTCCCATAAGCAATATTTTCAGTGGTTCTATTTGATGACTGCTCACTGTATTCTGAAAAAAAATGAAGAAACTTTATAACAAAACTAAGACAATAAACATAAAACTAACACAATAAACATTATAATAATAAGTACTTAACTAAGATTTACACCACCGCACCACATTTTAAAAAAAAGCAATCAAAACAGCTTCAAATTTTTTATATACCTCAAGCCTCTAGTGATTAATTTCATCGTTCTTCTCATCTTCATCTTCATTTGCATCTCCATCTCTCATTCTTCACACTCATAAAAACTGCTTCAAAACGCATAAGGTAGATTTTGTAAAACCCATTTGGATACAATCAAAACTCATATTAAAAACATAAATAAAATAGTCAGAAAACAATTTGAACAAAACTCCCATTTTAAAGATAAAAACATCAATAGAATTAAAATAAAAAAAATCATACCTTTGGAAGAATTATTGTTTTCAAAATCATATTGTTGATAACCCCTTTTGCTCGATCTCGGTTTGTAGATGAATGTGTAGATGGATCGGTGGGAAGAAGCTTATTCAAGAAAGAAAAGAGATATGAGAGGATAGAGATGGACATATATTAAGAAAAGAAGATAACACATGGTTTATCACTTTTCATAACAATAATTAAATAATGGGGTTGTGAGAGGAGATGATAGTGCTCACTCGAATAAAAAACTATTAAACATGAGTTACTGTACAAACTGTGAGACAAAATACTACAACATTTGTTATATAGTATAATATAATACATCAACTCACATGCCTTATGATATTAAGTATTCAAAGATTGGATTCAAAATCTGGAAGAGAAAATTCATTGGTTTTCTCTTTTTTGTCTTGTGTTTTGTTCACTTCAATGTAGCATGTCCTTGTCACAGAAAAAACGAAAGGTTGGGGTAAAAACACGTCACCCAACCTTACCTAACTTCAAACGAAAGGTTGCGGAATAAATCAACGATTGCGGAATAAGGAGTTGGCAGCGTCACAGAAATATTATAGTCTAGTAATATTAACCGCACGCTATATTACACCGCATGCAGTAAACATACTAGACTGGGGGGACTTGATGACGTATAGGAAGTCTAACATGACTTTGGGCCAAACCCACACTATCAGAATAAGGCCTTGGCCCAACTAGATCCGATTACAAGCATATAGGGCCGAAACTAAGCCCAGTCCCGTACTGGCAGCGGCCCGGACATATTAAGACGGACGCGGACTATCCCTATTCCGCTTCCGCAATACATTGCAGCGGATTGACCAACGTCCGCGGAAGGTAGTTCGCTGCAGCAATCACGATTATGACGGATCCTTGCCCGACAAGGGTCCCACTCTGGCCACCAACAGATTATATGCGAAATACTAGGAAACCCTAGTATTACTAGCCTATAAATAGGAATCATCGTACATTCCAAAGAGGTACACAATATTCTCTCACTCTGACACACATATCTCTGACAACATGCTCTCTTACTCTTACGCCGGAGTCTAATCGTGGGGTCCGCCCCCACGGTAAGGCTAACGGTTTACTCTCATTGTGCAGGCAATCATCCAGATCACTTGATTTAGTACAAGATCCAATCCATTCACAGCTTGTTGGTCCGGCCCAACAAGCGTCCCAAATCCAACTTAAACCCGTAACATAAATTGTACTAACAAGTTGGCGCCATCCGTGGGACCGATATAACTGCGTTCCTTGAAAATACTCACCATGAGCAATGCACAACCTACCCCTAGCCATCCCAGATCCGATGTTCGGAACACGGTAGGGAAAGACAAACAAACCCCTCAGGGTTCCGCGAGGACTACATCCGCTGTAGACCTTGAGGAATTCTGCGAAAAGCATTATGAGAAATTACTGCCAATCATGGCAGACAAATATGAGCATGAGCGAAGGAAGAAAGAAAAACTGGAAGAAGTAAAAGCGCGACTAGATTTTGGTGACGTTCGGAAGAGAACCACTAAGACGCAAGAGTCAGCATACTCTGAATCAAGGACAAGGTCACCTAGAAGACACAGACGATCCCATAGCCCACGCCAGAGTTCTAGCGTCTTCACAAGGCTGAAACGCGAAAGATCAAGGTCACCACGGCATGATCAAAAGAACAAGGCAAGAAGAGAAAGTAACGTCTTCGAAAGACTTGGAAGCAGAGGACGGAGTGTGTCCGCATACTCCGACAGTCGTCAGGAAAACTCAAGGTATACGGAAAAACATTCTGAAAGCGAAGACAGTGGAGGGGGACACTGGAAGTCTAAATCACAAAAGCAAAAGCCCAGTATTGAAGATGACGACCTCTCTAAGCCCTGGGTATGTGCCGAGACTGATCCGTTCACGTCTCGGATTCGCCATTTCAACTTCCCAAAAACCCGAATGCCTAGTCATATAAAAACGTATGACGGAAGTGGAGATCCGGAAGATCACTTAAAAATCTTCCAGGCCGCGGCAAAGACGGAAAGATGGGCCATGCCAACATGGTGTCATATGTTTAACTCCACACTTACTGGGAACGCTCGGGTATGGTTTGACGATCTTCCTCCAGAGTCTATAGACAGTTACGATGACCTGAGGGAAGCGTTCTTGAAAAATTACCTCCAACAGAAAAAATGCATCAGAGACCCTATAGTACTCCATAACATCAAGCAAAGAGATGGGGAATCTACAGAAGACTTCATACAAAGATACAAGTCGGAGAGCGGAAACGTCAAGGGTGCGCCGGAATGCATGAGAATCTCCGGATTCGTGCACGGAATCACCAATCCTGAGCTTATCAAAAGATTCCATGAGAAAATTCCAAAAACAGTAGATGAAATGATGCAAGTGGCCACGTCCTTCCTTCAAGGGCAGGAGGCTGCTTTAAATCAAGAAAGGAAGAAAACCCTCCCGACATGGAAACACCAGGAAGGAAGTCACAGGCAAGATTTCAAAAAAGGAGGAAGCTTCCGCATCCAACGTAAGCAAGAAAAGAGGCCGGACAGATTCACACTCCTTACAAAAACCCCGAGGGAGATTCTGGCCTTAGAAAAAGGAAAATTCAAAACCCCACCTCCGATGACAACTCCGGTTGAAAAACGGAATGCAAACAAGTTTTGCGAATTCCACGGAGAAGTAGGGCACAACACGGATGAATGCAACCATCTAAGGAAGCAAATTGAGGACATGCTAAAAGCCGGGAAGCTGTCACATTTAATCAAGGAGTTAAAACAAAACAGCGGGAAAGACCTGCAGAAAAAGAAAGGAGAGCCACACGGAAAAGAAAAACCTCAGGCAATCTTAATGATTCAGCCGTGGCAAAAGGCAGTAAGGCAGAAGATAACTCAAAGTTTCTCACCCGACCTCGAAATATCATTCCCGTCTCTGGGGGACGATGAAGGAGCAGAAGGCCCCCTGATAATAGAAGCAGAGATTGGAGGTCACCAAGTGCACCGCATGTGTGTTGACGGAGGATCATCGTTTGAGATACTCTATGAGCACTGCTTTAATCGACTCCGTCCGGAAATAAGAAATCAAATGGTCCCGGCCGCAACTTCGCTAGTAGGATTCAGCGGTGAAATAAAATGGCCATTAGGACAAATAACACTTTTGGTGAAAGTTGGGGATGACGAACATTCAACATCAACATGGATGGACTTCATGGTGGTGAGATCCACGTCTCCGTATAACGGAATCATTGGAAGGCCGGGGTTGCGAAAAATGAAAGCAGTCCCATCAACAACGCACGGAATGATAAAGTTCCCGGTTATGGGAGGAACACTTACGCTAAGGAGTAGTAAAATCATTCCCATTGAATGTGCGACGGTCTCCGGACCAGAAGACCAACCCCCTCCGGTGAACAAAGTAGAAGAAGAAAGGATTAAAGTGGCAATCAATCCGGAACACACAGAGCAGACAGTGATGATTGGCTCTAATCTCACGGAAAGAGCCCGAGCCAAACTGTGTGACCTACTCCAGCGTAATGTGGATGTATTCGCTTGGACCCCCAAAGATATGACGGGCGTCCCAAGGCACGTAGCGGAACATAGGTTAAATGTACGAGAAGGTTGCCAACCAATCAGGCAGAAGAAAAGAGGTCAAGCGGCAGAAAGAAATATAGCAATTAATGAGGAGGTCAGTAAACTTGTGACCGCTGGAATCATGAGGGAAGTTCACTACCACGATTGGCTCTCCAACCCGGTGATGGTAAAGAAACATGATGACAGTTGGAGAATGTGTGTTGACTTTAAGGACCTCAATAAAGCATGCCCCAAGGACGGATACCCCCTGCCGGAAATAGACTGGAAGGTCGAATCCCTATGCGGATTCCCCTTCAAATGCTTTCTGGACGCGTACAAGGGGTATCACCAAATACAAATGGCAGAGGAAGACGAAGAAAAAACCGCGTTCATCACAAACCAAGGCATTTTTTGTTACACGAAAATGCCTTTCGGCTTAAGAAACGCTGGAGCAACCTACTGGCGACTAGTGGACAGGGCATTCCACGGACAAATTGGTAGAAACCTTAAAGTATATGTGGATGACTTGGTCATTTAAAGTCACACGGAGGATGAAGTAGTCCGCGACATAGAAGAGACATTCAGAACTCTCAGGAAAATCAATATGAAATTGAACCCAAAGAAGTGCACTTTTGGAGTTGAAGAAGGAATGTTCCTAGGATACCAAGTCAACACTAAGGGCATTAAGATATGCCCTGACAAAGTAGACGATGTGCTAAGCCTCCAATCACTAAAATGCATAAAAGATGTGCAGAAATTAAACGGGAAGCTAGCAAGCCTAAACAGGTTTTTAGCAAAATCCGCAGAAAAATCGTTACCATTCTTCAAAACGCTGAAGAAATGCACAAAGAAAAGTGACTTCCTATAGACAGAAGAAGCGTAATCCGCATTCAAGCAAATGAAGGAGCTCATAGCAAAACTACCCATGCTCATCGCACCTGAAGAAAAGGAGGAACTTATTATCTATCTAGCAGCATCTAAGGAAGCGGTTGGTGCTGTGCTGATGACAGAAAGGCAGGCCAAACACATGCCAATATACTTTGTTAGTTGAGCTCTAAGGGGTCCGGAAGTAAACTACACTTCCATGGAAAAATTAGTGCTAGCACTAGTACATGCAAGTAAAAGGCTAAGAAGATACTTCCAAGCACACCCAATTGCAGTAATAACGGATCAACCAATCAAAAACATACTATCAAACCCAAAAGTTGCTGGTAGGATGCAAAAGTGGAGCATACAACTAGGAGAATTTAGCATACATTATAGGCCGAGGATATCTGTTAAAGGGCAAGTGCTAACCGATTTTATCGTAGAAAGGCCAGAAGAAGAAAACCCGAACGCTTCCGCAAAAGAGGAAGAACCGCTCCCGGCACAATGGACCCTGTTCACGGACGGTTCATCTTGTGTTGACGGATGCGGAGCAGGAATAATACTCACGAATCCGAAAGGGACAAAATTCACGTATGCCTTGCGATTCTAATTTAAGGCAACCAATAATGAGGCAGAATACGAAGCTCTGATTGCGGGATTGCGGATCGCTAAAAAAATGGGTGCCCAAAACCTCCAGGTCAATGTAGATTCAAAATTGGTTGCAAATCAAGTAAATGGGACCTACATCGCAAAAGAGACATATATGGTCAAGTACTTAGAAAAGGTAGAAACACTAGCTAAAGCTTTCCGGGAGTTCTTAATAAACCAAGTTCCGAGAAAGGAGAACAAAAAGGCGGATGCACTAAGTAAAATTGCATCTACCAGCTTCGCACATCTCAGCAAGCAGGTGCTAGTAGAAGAGTTGAAAGAAAAATCCGTGAACGAAATCGAAGTGCTCGCCGTAGTAGAAGAAGAAGGGGATTCCTGGATGACACCGATCCAGGAATACCTCAATAACGGGACCTTACCAGCGGAACAAAAAAAGGCAAGATCAGTCAAGAGGAAGGCACAACGTTTCGTCATCATCAACGGAACCCTGTACAAAAAATCTTTCCTGGGCCCATGGCTTCGTTGCGTAGGACCCTCACAAGCGAACTACGTCTTGCGGGAAATACACGAAGGCTCATGTGGCATGCATGCGGGCACACGATCCGTCGTTGCCAAAGCTCTAAGGACTGGTTACTTCTGGCCGACAATGCACAAGGACGTAACGGCGCTTATAAAAGCATGTCAGGAATGCCAAGTACACAAACCCGTCCCAAGAAATCCGCAAGAAAGATTGAACCCAATCACATCTCTGTGGCCATTCTACAAATGGGGTATAGACATAGCTGGACCTTTCCCGGAAGGACCCGGCAAAGTCAAATTTCTAATAGTGGCCATGGACTACTTTACCAAGTGGATAGAAGCAAAACCAGTAGCAACTATCACAGGAAACCAAGTAAAAAAGTTCGTATGGGAAAACATAGTGTGCAGATTTGGTCTTCTAGGAGAAATTATATCCGACAATGGGAAACAATTTAAAGACAACCCATTCAGAGATTGGTGTGAAAAATTGTGCATTCAACAACATTTTGCTTCCGTAAAACATCCTTAGACGAACGGACTTGTAGAAAGAGCAAACAGGAGTTTGGGGGAAGGAATAAAAGCAAGACTAGGCAAGGACAACAAGAACTGGTTAGAAGAGATTTCTCATGTAATTTGGGCACACCGTACCATGATTAAATCCAGTAACGGAGACACTCCGTTCTCATTAACTTACGGAACGGAAGCTGTCATCCTGACGGAAATTGGAATGCCCACGTTCAGGACAACAGAGGTAGACATGGCCAAAAACGATGAAGCATTGGAAATCAACTTATAACTGCTAGAAGAAAAGCGAGAGCAAGCAGCGATAAGAGAAGCAAAAAGCAAGAGGAAAATGGAAAAATACTACAACACCAAAGTTAGAAATGCAAGTTTCAAGCCAGGAGACTTGGTGTACCGGAGCAATGAAGCAAGCCGTGTAGAAGACACTGGAAAGTTAGGACCCAAGTGGGAAGGCCCGTATGAAGTCACAGAAGCACTTGGGTAGGGATCGTACAAATTAAAAGACCGCAACGGAAGGGAACTCCCACGAACCTGGAATGTTTGCAATCTCAAGAAGTGTTATATATACAAAATGTAAGCAGCCTAACCATACGGACTCCGTGATGGGAAGAACGTTTTTATCTTTATTCCTTGTAGTAATTTTTAAAATATCGTGTAATATGCCTTTTTAATTTCAATGAAAAAGTGAAGATTAGCTACCTTCACAAGTTATGCTTTGAAAAATTCTAATTTATTGCTTTGCAAAGTTATTTATTGTGATTAAGCCGCGCACACACAGAGCATGCCTCCATCAATGTTATTCCGTATAACAAAAGGATGAGTAACCTCACAATTAACTCAAAGTACATGAGAGGTATTGCAAACCCGGTACCGGGAGAATAACCCACAAAATATTCAAACAAGACTATCCTACTAAAGATATCAAACATGATATAAAAAGATAGCAGCAATATTTGTATAGCATACGTGTTCAAACTTAAAGGCATTACAAAAAATTGTTAAATACAAAATACCGCTACAAAAAGGCCACATGCGGCCGCGGTTACTAAGAGAAAATAAAAAAGGAATTACAAAATTTAGGGAGTGGTGTCTAACTCCTCTTTCTCAAAGTTGATAGCAGCAGCCGCGCTTACCTCACCCTTATATTCAACATTAGGCTGCACATTCTCTTCATTGACCACATCCGCTACGACATAGTCATCTACACTAATAGGCGGAATAGTAATGGCGGAGGCAAATGTGGTAGATAGAGCAGTGGTAGTAGCAGCAGCAGAAGGCGCGGCATCGGAACATGGATTATCATCATTTAAATTCGCAACATGGATTATCATCATTTACTTTCGATGGATTATCATCATTTAAATTCGCAACATGGATTATTATCATTTAAACTCTGTAAATAAATGATGATAATCCATGTTGCGAATTTGACTAAACAACACCAGAGGGACCAAGTGATCAATAAACTCATGAGAGATGTCATGTTCATCCAATAAGGTATCATTAGGGACATTCCACCGCGGAACAAAGATCTCATGAAGGGCTTCAGAGTCCACCTCTCGGGATCCCATAGAAAGTTCCTTACCGGGACGCTGAGCGGTGCTAGCAGTGACCGGCCTCTCAGTGTCTGCGGAATCAGAGTCATGAAATAGGTCGGGACCGAACCTCGAGGAAGTATCAACAACAGTCTTGGGAAACAAGTAAGAAGATACACCAGCCGCTTCAGTAGTAACCACGGCCTCGGTCATTATAGGAGGATCAGCAGACCTGGGGATAGATTCAACCTCAGCTTCAGTAGCTTTGGTACTAGAATGATGAGAGGAATCGGGGGAAATAACAAACCTTACGGAGGGACCAATGGTGCGGAGGTTGGGTCCGGTAACAGCATCAGTAAAATCATCACCGTCCTTTTCAGGCGTAGCGGAAACAGAAGAAGTAACAAAGGGCAAAGTGGGTATAGCTGCAACACCGACTTCAGCATTTAAAATACTGCTTGCCAACAGTTCCCTAATAACAGAAGGAGACTTACCACCAGAAGCATGTCCACCAGAAGTTCCGTAATCCTCCCTTAGTTTTTTGGGGGGATGATTAGAACCACTTACGTCCGCGGCAGCAGGTCTCTTCTTGTGGTGACGAGCGACTTTCTTGACAATCTCGGTCTCAGCCGCGACATGCTCAACTTCCGGCTCAACCACAATGTTTTGATCAATACCAATAGCAGAATCCGCCTGATTCCCGCTACCGCCATCATCAAAAAGCCTATTAACACTATCTTCCAATGAAGCTTCGGACCTAACCGGAGCAACCGGTAGGAGCGGAACTGTACGCCCTACGGTCGTCTCCAAAAGCTTCGCCTCTCCCTCAACACGCTCCCTCTCAACAACCTTCACCAAGGTCGGGTCTGCAACATTAATAAAGGCAGACAGGTCCATCACTGCAAAAGAAAACAAGTAATGAGGGACAAACACAGCAAGTAACGAAGAAAAAACAATATACAATGACCAACACCCACCCTCATCGTTCTCATCACGAAAGCTGGGATAGGTTTCATCATCCAACGGATAATAACGACTAATTCCAACCAAACAAAGAAAAACCTCCGGAAACTTCCGGAACGGAGCCGGATGCGCAACAAGCATAGCATAATGCTCTGCATTAAAATCAGTGGGTTTCGGAGGAGGATCTTTAGAAACACTTTTATCAGTATGCCACCGGAACAAAGCTGGACAAGCAAAGGAGTCGACCCAAAAGAAGCGGTTGTTCCAATTTTTAAGAGAATCTATTGGTTTGGTATAGCACACAGGAGAACCTTCTGTACGTTTACAAAAAGATATCCAACCCTTGTTCTTGAAATGTGTGTAAAAACAACGAAATAACCCAACCGTGGGTTCAATATTGTGGACGCGGCATAGGATCTCAAAATGAGAAACCTTAGCCACCCCAATAACGGAAAGCTGGGAAAAGTTAATGCGAAAATACCTAAGTACAGTGACAAAGAAAGAAGAAAGGGGCAATCGATAATTGGCAAAATCAAAGAACCTGGTGTAAATACCAATTTTCCCCTCAGGTTTATCATGAATAGTCTAGTCTGGAGTTGGTAGTTGAGGATGAACCTCCTCGGGAATGTGGAATTTACGACATAAAGCATCAAGATTCTTCTGAGTGAGGACAGATTTTATATCGGTAATAGTACTCATGATGAAATAAGAGAGGAAATCGAACCTAACCTGGAAACCCTAAGCAAAATCTTCACACGAATTACGAGGACAAGAGGAAAGTTAGAAAGCTTGAAGAAATTTTAACAATGGCGGTCGCAAGTAAAGAAGAGTAAAGAAGAGGAGGAGCAAAATTTGACGAATATTTATACTCTTGGTATAGTAAATGTAAAAAAAGTAGGAGATCAAGACACGTGTATAGGTCATCCTAATCAACGGAGTAGTTTGAATATAAAAGATAGTGATGACAAGAATATGACTGACAACAAGTCGTGTCACAGAAAAAACGAAAGGTTGGGGTAAAAACACGTCACCCAACCTTACCTAACTTCAAACGAAAGGTTGCGGAATAAACCAACGATTGCGGAATAAGGGGTTGGCAGCGTCACAAAAATATTATAGTCTAGTAATATTAACCGCATGCTATATTACACCGCATGCAGTAAACATACTAGACTGGGGGGACTTGATGACGTATAGGAAGTCTAACATGACTTTGGGCCAAACCCACACTATCAGAACAAGGCCTTGACCCAACTAGATCCGATTACAAGCATATAGGGCCGAAACTAAGACCAGTCCCGTACTGGCAGCGGCCCGGACATATTAAGAAGGACGCGGACTATCCCTATTTCGCTTCCGCAATACATTACAGCGGATTGACCAACGTCCGCGAAAGGTAGTTCGCTGCAGCAATCACGATTATGACGGATCCTTGCCCGACAAGGGTCCCACTCTGGTCACCAACAGATTATATGCGAAATACTAGGAAACCCTAGTATTACTAGCCTATAAATAGGAATCATCGTACATTCCAAAGAGGTAGACAATATTCTCTCACTCTGACACACATATCTCTGACAACATGCTTTCTTACTTATACGCCGGAGTCTAATCGTGGGGTCCGCCCCCATGGTAAGGCTAACAGTTTACTCTCATTGTGCAGGCAATCATCCGGATCACTTTATTTAGTACAAGATCCAATCCATTCATAACTTGTTGGTCCGGCCCAACAAGCGTCCCAAATCCAATTTACACCAGTAACATAAATTGTACTAACATCCTTTAAGGTTACATCGTTGTGTAGAATATCAAATGCATTTGTTTTGGACGTGGCATATATAATTTGCATCGTTCAAAATTTGATATCATTCTAAGAAATCTCCATCCTCAGGTTTACACTAAAAGATTATTATATATGAAAAACCTCAAGTGATGAGTAGATAGAGATCGAATGAATGAACTAGAAATGCCAAAAATGTTGTAGTTAAAACTTAAAAGGGTGAGAATGAAATTCCCAAATATAGACATTGCGCTTAATTTACTTCAAAATTTGAGACATTTGGTACTTGTAAATGAAAACAACAAGGTTTTTAACCCGCGTTTCGCTGCGGAGCGTGAGGTTTTACGTTAAATACTAACTTTGTAACGGAACGACAACCAAACACTATTTTCGTATAGTGTCATTATTAAAGACTAAATATGCAACGAAACGATAACCCAAGGACTATTTCCGTTTAGTATTTATCTCGGGGTTGGTCAATTTTTTTTACTGAAATAGTCCTTGGGTTATCGTTTCGTTGCAAAGTTAGTCATTAAGGACTAACTTTGCAACATACCGATAACCCTAAGGACTATTTTCGTAAACTGTTTCTCGGGAGTGCTGAAAAAACTCACGACTCTCAAAAGTGTACTGGTGAATGTTAATATAGTTATAAAAGAAGCAAAGAAATGTTAGAGATAGTACAAGTTATAAAGTTTGTTATATAAGTTCAGGGGTCATTTTTGCCTATTTCTAATAGTCACTAAGTTTGGTGTTATTTTTGGTTTTGTTGTTAATGCAGGGACTTTGAAGTGAAACTTTCATCTATATAAGCAAACTCGATCAAGGGTTTCTCGCAACCTCTCTTGTTATTCTTTCTCTCCCACACATACTCACTCTCGTTTGTAGTTTGCTCTTGATCTTGTTCTTGTTTACCACTACAAGAAAACAGAGAACGGGCGACGAGACTTTTGGCGAATACATGGTTGTCATCGCCAAAAATCACTAAACGACAAAAATTCTCACTTATGGACTTTGACAATGGGAAGAAGAGTAGAAAATTTGAACAAAAAACTTTGGCGAGGACACGTTCTCGCCAGAACTTCATCCTCGTTGACTATTTTCCCAAATTTTCATTTTCGATATTCATTTCCCTAGCCAAAATATTGACCGAGATAATTATTTGATTAATATACACTTAGTGATTAGTTAGATGTGATGCTGCCGTGTCGTAGCTTGTCCTTGCCAAAGCCTTTGACCAAAGTCTTTATTATAATGTACTTTGTACTACCCTTCTGGTAACACATACGTTAACATGCATATATTTAACATACGTATGTATGCTCTTATTACTAACAATTAAATGCAAGTTATTCGTACGAGTTAGAGTTTTGTTTACCAAAAACATAGTGTTTAAACCAACCAAGTCACTAGCGTATCGTGATGTCTGTGTTAACTAATTAATGTTAACGTCTCGTATGTGCGCTCTCGACACTGTCAATGAAATTCAAGTTATTCATACAAGTAGTAAGGTTTGAGGATGAAGGTAAGGTTGGTTCGAGCACTTGGATTATGGGTCATGGTTAACATTCATTTAGTTATCATTCGTATGTGCGCTCTCGACACTATCAATGAAATGGAAGTCATTCCTACGAGTAGTATGGTTTAATGATGAGGGGGGTTAGTTCGGGCAACTGGATTGTGTTTCATGGTTAACATTCTTGAATTAACATTCATCTAGATAACGTGTCGTACGTGTGTGCGCTCTTGACACAATCAATGAAATGCAAGTTATACCAACGAGTAGTATGTTTTGATGATGAGGGTGAAGTTGATTCGGGCACATGGATCACGGGTCATAGTTACCATTCATAAATTAGCACTTATCTAGTTAACATTTGTATGTTCACTTTTGACACGATTAATGAAATGCAAGTTATTCCTACGAGTAGTATGGTTTGATGGTGAGGGGATGGTTGGTTCGGGCACCTGGATCATAGGTCATGGTTAACATTTATCAATTAACATTCATCTAGTTGACACTCGTATGTGCGCTCTCGACACTATCAAAGACATACAAGTTATCCCTACGAGTAGTATGGTTTGATGATGAGGGGGGATGTTGGTTCGAGCATTTAGATCATGGGTCATGGTTAATATTCATCAGTTAATGTGTTGTATTTGCGCTCTCGACACTATCAATCAGATGCAAGTTATACCTACGAGTAGTATGGTTTGATGATGAGTGGGAGGTTGGTTCGGGCACCTAGACCATGAGTCATGGTTAACATTCATCTAGTTAACATTCGTATGTGCGCTCTCGACACTATCAATGAACTATAAGTTATTCCTACGAGTAGTGTGGTTTGATGATGAGGGGAGGTTGGCTCGGGCACCTGGATCATGGGTCATGGTTAACATTCATCTAGTTAACATTCGTATGTCTGTTATTGACACTATAAATGAAATGTAAGTTATCTCTACGAATAGTATGTTTTAAGTTG
Organism: Tanacetum coccineum; assembly: GCA_026074375.1. Taxonomy (NCBI): domain Eukaryota; kingdom Viridiplantae; phylum Streptophyta; class Magnoliopsida; order Asterales; family Asteraceae; genus Tanacetum; species Tanacetum coccineum. The sequence continues at coordinate 14,491 of BQNB010054950.1, forward strand.
AGGGGGAGGTTGGTTCGGGCACCTGGATCATGGGTCATGGTTAACATTCATCAATTAACATTCATCTAGTTAACATTCGTATGTGCGCTCTCGATACTAAATTAAATGCAAGTTATATCTACGAGTGGTATAGTTTGAAGATGAGGGGGAGGTTGGTTTAGGCACCTGGATCATGGAAATAACTAAAACATACATATGTGCGCTCTCGACATTGTTAATGAAATAACTAGGACATGCGAATTACATTTCAAATTGATAAATGTTTAAACATAATTAACACATTCAAATAAACAACATGTGTTTATTTTATTTAAATGACGGTTCAAAATGCTAAATTACTTTGGCTAAAAGAAAAGCTACTCCACACCAAGTTTTTCCATGTCATTTACAAGCTCATGAAGTATTAAAACGGACTGACATGGGTGGTTCTTACGATGCCTTTCCATATCTAGTGTTGCCTCTAGTTTCTTTATCTTTAGAGCCAAGAGTTTGCAATTTGCACACTCTGTTTCTTCAAGACTTGGTGTAGATCCATAATATCCCGAAGAAGAACTTGGAGGTTGTGAACGTCTCGGAGAAGAACTTGGAGGAGTTGAAGGTCTAGGAGAACCAATTGGACGGAGCCGGGCATCATCATTCCATATAAAATATTCACATCTAAAGAAATCATAAAAAATGTCTTTAACAACCAAGTTATTTATATATATTACATAAATTAAAAAAATCTGACTGTTCATCTTTGAAAGAGTACATGCAAAGTATAGTCTAACACGACTTTGAGGTTGATGTGATTTTCTCAGCACTACATCTCCTAGTCCACATGGACACTGAAAAGTTTCATATGGCTCCATCTAGGTAAGCCATAAAACCGTGTGTAATGTGTTTGTGAGGATAAGAGTTAAAAAGATATGTTTTTATGGTAATAGTCGGTAGCTTTTAGCGAGGACCATATGGCGATAACATGTTGTCGCTATAGGTTCTCGTCTAAGTAAATAAAGGTTGGTCCTAGTCAATAAAGTTTTTGTCGTTTTAGATTTCATTTAACATAATGACAACATTGTTCGAACCACTCATCGATACATTTACCATCTCGACTCATCTGTTTAACATCTCGAATCATCCATTTAACATCTGGACTCATCCGTTTAACATATGTTGTATATCAATATCATTTCGAATCATTCGTTTAACATATCACTATCATCTCGACTCATACCTTTAACATTCGTAAGTGCGCTCTTGACACTACCAATGAATTATAATGCAAGTTATTAGTACGAGTAGTATTTTTTTGGGTAAAGGGTTTTCCCGGTAAATGTATTACTAAAAAAACGATTCAGTACAAAGGATGTAGGTGAATCCCACATCTCAGCCCGTTACATAGACAAAAAGCGAACATAACAAGCACAACTACTCCATAGAAGGATACTACTAAAACTAGATTACAATTGACTCAACAAACATCAAAGAATTTATTTCTTTTTCCTCCCACGGACCGTGATATCAAGATCATCACAAATAGACTGAAGGTGCTCGGACATATCATGATTCTCATACATATCGTCATCATACGGGTCGTAATCATCATTATTCGGATAAGTATCCCTTCATTGTTCCAACAAGCTGTTAGTACTATAACCTTTATCACTTCCATCTTTACCACTCGTTGAAAGCCTTAAGTTAGCAATTTCATCAAAAAGCACTTTCACTTCACTATCACTATCCACAATACCCGTAGGAACAAGCGGGTTCCCGTCATCATCCATAAACATAAGTTTACCTTCATAAATTTGTCGTTCTATTTTATCGATTTTCTCACCAATAGGAGTATTACTAGAATTAACATTAGTGGTTCCCTATATTCGTACCCAAATCCACATCATTATCAACCGAGGTAAGCACCTCAAAAGGGTTTGACTTACTAACCTCTTTAGTAGAATCTAAATTATTCTTCTTTTTTCCACAAGTGTTGGCAGTATACTTTTTAGAAACAGGTTGATACACCTGTTTAGGTTTAAATCACATCTTTTGTCTAACTGGAATTCCTTTAGGAGTTTGACTAGTCTTCTTTAAATTCTTTGTCGCACCAGCACCAATATTCTTTAGACATTCCTCAAGAACATGTCCAAAAATCTTGCAACACGCACACCTAGGAGGTTTCCACTCATATTCAACACTAATATTACAAGTATAGTATCCCTCCCTAGTAATTTTAGGCATAGCAGCCACAATGTTATCTTTCAACTCCACGTCAGCTCTAAGCTCAATCATAGCTCTAGCATAGCTTGACCTACCCCATGATTGCATGCACATATCAGCTGTATAAGAGTCAAGCATTAAAGGAGTACCTAGTTTAGTAGCAATGGCACTCAAGCCATCCTCACTGAAAGCCGTAACAGGTACACCATAGAGTTAGACCCAAACTGGAACATTACTAACATCTTCTTTCAATAGGTTCTCATCCGGAGCCATTTCCTAAGAATAAGCGGGTTATTACGAATGAACCACAGACCATTCTCAAGCATAGCATCCAACCCGTCCATAGAGCTAAATTGAAAGGAGAATAATCTGGTAGACAAGCTGAAGATAGAACGAACTAGCCCATATTCACCCTAAGTGTTCCTAACATAGTTAGCAACAACAGGGTAGCCACTCGTTCTCCTAAAAAAAGACCATATGCTGTATTGGCAAATCGTTCACTAATAGTACGAATAGACTCCACCGGGACAACTACATCAATCCCATTAGCCCCCGGTGTAAACAAAGTACGAAAATTCAATTTCATCCCACTTGGTTTACCAGTAACATTAGCATATGAAGAATTACCAGGGGCATTATCAGCCAAAGTAGTTACCTGCGTAGGTAGTGGTGGGTACGGTCCAGAAGTACCTGGTTTTGGGTTAACGGTAGAGCTAGTCGGCGTCTGCCCCACATTCACATCCTCAGTATTCAAAATAGCATCCATAGGCTCGTCCACAACAGGCGAGGATACCACGACTGTGTCCTTTTCTGCAATGTTAGCCGATCCTTGTTGTTTTTCCTTTACACATCTCCCTCCCCCACCCCCCTTCTAACTCAAAAAACCATGCTCCATACCTAATACATACAAACCTTAATGATATACCATTAGCAGATAACCTCATATACTTACGAATCACGTTGAAACAATCGATGAACCACAAGAATGATAAGCAATCAGATCGAACAAAATTGCAGCAGATCGAAAAAATTAATCAGTAATATTCTTCCAAGTACACCCAACCGATCGAACAAAATATTAATCCAACGAGAAGGATAAATAATGTGTAATTAATGAGTAGAATAATAGATCAACGCATAAAAAATAAACCCAAAGCGAATGTAATAGGAACCCTAACAAAAAGACAGACACCGATCTAACACTATAACAAAATGCAAAGCACTGCATTAATAAAGAATATTAATTCACAATCGTATGATTTGATGATGAGTGTTAACGTACCCGTATCTTAGCACGGACAACATCGACGATCTTCTTACTCTCGAACAACGACAAACTTTTTCCAGTTACACATACATTCAAAACGATACTTATGTTACATCGACACAAAACTATACCCACGTTAACATTATTAACGATATGGTCTTACTAAAAATAAATGCCAGCGCATATAAGTGACAACATATTTTGAGTTACAATCGCGCGTCATATACAAATATTGGCAAAGTGCTTCGGTGTAAATCAACTACGAAATATTAAAGTTTAGGACGACATCTTTAATTTTTTTTAATCAATTTATATTTATAGTTAATATTTCAATATAAAATTTGTAATTAATTACCTTTAATTTAGTTATTCTTTAACAAACGTTTTACACTTTTTTATGAATATATCATTTGCCAAGGATGTGTTCTCGCCAAAAAAAAAAATTTCACCAAAATTTAATATTCCCTCCAACTTATTACTTTATCCCGCCAAAGCGTTAAACGGTAAAAAAATAGACTATTGGTGAGGACGTGTCCTTGCAAAATTGTTCTCTCTAAAATAAACGCTTAATAATCCAGATCTGATTTCTTCACTTTCAAAAACGTTTACACAAAAAATAACACTTTACTAAATCTAGTAGTCCCGCCGTTTTTACCACCATCTTGCACCACTACCACCTTAAGCACCAATGTGCGCACCACCTTAACCACCACCACATCAAGCACCTCTTAGCACACCACCACACCCCCATCACTGCCAAATTTCCTCAGTACCTCTTTGCCGATCTCCTCCTATTATATTTTTAAACTCTTGTTGTTTTTTATTATTTTTGTTATTTGTTTTAATGTAGTTTTTTATTTTGTTATGTGTGGTAATTTCAATAGAAGTAATAAGTAATCTCAAACACCTACTCATTTGATTTTTGTTACCAGTAATTTTAATATATTTCGCTGTTTCCGACCTCCCCCACCACTGCCTGTTACCAACCTCCCCACCACTACCTATTGCCAACCTGCCTGTTGCCGAGAACCGCAGTCGAAAACGACTAAAGTATTCTTTTTACTGTGTTTAGCGAAGACGTGTCGTTGCCAAAAGTTTTAGTGATTGATTTGTGTTTGTGTGTTAGGCGAGGACATCGAGACCAACCGTGAACCACATTCAAGTGACCCACAGCCGAGAACCACCACAACTAGTATGTTTTTTTAATCCAATTATTTAGTGTTTAAATATTTGGTTAATTACTTGTTTGAAATTTTAATATTTAGTTTGTGAATAATAGTTAGAATTTTGCAAATGATTATAGGATTTTAGTGATTAATTCCGGATGAAATCGTTGCATAGTAACGACAACGCAAGCCCCGAAAGAAAAGGCTCGTGGGCATGAGCGATCGACCGCTGCCCAATAACGACAAATGTACGTCCACGACTTCCGTGTCGTGGAGCACACTTCAAGTAGTATAAATATGACTGCTTACTCCCATAAGCCAAGATACACACTCCGCTCCCCACTTACTCTCTCTAGTTTCTCTCACTAAAACTTATACCAAGCGTATACTTATTCTCCCAACGGAGTTTGGTCTCGGACTAACAACCTGTGACGATTGAGCTAACGGTGCTTTGTCTTGTTTTAGCTACGAAGCACAAAATCCACCTCCACAGATCCAGAATTATTTACGTTGCTACAAGGTTAGTTCTAGCCTACAGAGCAAGGAGTCCAAGCTTGCACTACAAGAAAAAGGTCCTTTAGTGACACTTTTTTTGGTGACACATGTAAAAAGTGTCAACAAAAGTCCACATATCCTTACACTTTTAAAAAGAGTGTGAGCATAGTTTCAGTTTTATCCACACATTTTGAAAAGTGTAAGTAAAAGTGTAAGTTTTGCATACAAAATTTTAAAAGTGTGAGGAGATGTGAACTGTTTTGCTTACATATTATAAAAAGTGTTAGGATATGTGAAGTTTTACCTACACTTTTTGTAAAGTGTGTATAAAAGTCTAGTGTTTACCTACACTGTTTAAAATGTGTAGGCAAAGCTATAATTTTACTTACGTTTTTTAAGGAATGTGACTATGTGAGTAGAAATTTTATTTAAACAACGAAATCAAAAGTCTATGCTTTTACCCACATTTTTTAATAAGCATGAGCAAATTTATTGTTTTACCTGCACTTTTTAATAAGTTTGAGCAAATGTTTATTTTTACCTACGCTTAAAAAAAATGTGAATAAAAATTATATGTCTTATCTACTGTTTTTTTTAAAATGCAAGTGTTTAGTTATTACTCTAACACACTTTTACATATTACCGTAGTAGATAGATAGAAATATGTAAATGTGTTCATCGGTTTATTGTGTTATACTGTAACTTTTCTTTTAATAACAAAATAATGTTGGCGCGACTCCTTTTGGTTAAAAAAAATCACGTGTGTTACAAATTTAACTTAAATAAACTTACCGCACAATTACATAAACATCATTCACCAAACACCCAAACAAAATTGTTAATTGCTCAAACTCATCACTCAAACTAATTGCTCAAATTCACCCACTCAAACTCATCGAACTCAACAATGCTCAGGTATTCGCTGTTAGTTGTCATTCGTTATGATTCATTGAATGTGAACTCTAAAATTGTTGTTGTTAGTTGTGTTAATTGTTGCATGTAAGGTGTTTGATGATATGCCTAACTCAAACTAGTTGTTAAATTAGTTAATTAGAGGTTAGTAAATTTATAATTTATTGTTGAATCTGATGCATGTAGGGTGTTTGATGTTATGCCTAACTCAAGTAAGTTCACTAAAGTTTGCAAAATTATAACTGGATAGCTGCTGAATTTGATGCATCTAATGTGTTTGATGAGATGCCTAACTCAAGTCTAGTGCAAGAATGAATTTGAAAAGAGCATTCTATCAGTGGAGCTTTGCTAAATTTGTACTCTTTGTTTGACAAACGCTAGAATCGACTACTCTTTGTTTGACAAATGCCTTAATGAAACTATATTAGATGAAACACCATTGCAGGAGATGAAACTATACTAGTGGAAGTGTGTAAGATATATTAAGGTTTTGGATGGAGATTTGATTTATTCGGCTTGTCGGATACTTGATTTGAATGTTACGAGAAGTGATTTGTTGGCGTTGTATGATAAACTTAGGCTTACTTTATATGCTCTGCTCATACCGTTTGTTTATTTTTATTTATTAATATAGCATATAGGATTGAATTGTGTACTCGTATTTAAGTGCCATATACGTAGGTTATGTAGTATCTAATAGAAATAGTATAAATGATAATTGTTCCCGTAATGCTTTGAGAAAGTGTGAGTGCTTATCAATGTTCCCCTAACACATTTTGTATTTATTGTGAATTGATTAGTTTAATACGTGTAATGCAGAACTGTTCACACCCTGAGCCACAATTTCCCTAGTGCTACAAGTATAGCTCGTGCACCACTCAAATTTCTGATTTGAGGTAGAAATGGTTAGGCACACATTGATGATTTTAAAGTTTATATGTTTTTGAACAAAATAGTCGGGCTATGTTGTTAATGTGTGCGAACATTTACCAAAATAGATCCCATCTGTCAACTCCACATGGGCTTGAACATGCGACTGGAGGTCCAGTGTCTTTAAAAGATGACACTTTTGAGGCGATGTCTTCAAGGCCCGGTTCCATCACAGCTCAACTGGAACGCCAGAATGCGGTAAAATGACATCTTTCAGTGTTCATTCGGTTATTTAAATCCTTCTATTCAAAAGTGTTCAGTTTGATAACGATCAAGCTATTGACTACAGGCTGCTGCTGCTGCTGCAAACTCTTCATTGGAGTCTGGAGGTAATGCAAAGACTTCGCCCACAAAGCCAATCGTTGGACAAAAGAAACCATTGGAAGCATCTGTTATTCCACTAAGGTAGTTTGATTTTTGTACTCTAATTATTTCTGTCAAAACATAATTTGAATTTGCTCTCATTTTTCGTATATGTAACCTTGATATTTTTTGTAAATACCAGTAAGAAACAAAAAGTAGTTGGAGAGTTAGCGGATCAAAGTATTGAGCAACTTAATGATGTAACTGCTGTCACTGGTGTGAATCTCAGGGTATGTTTTTTCCCCATTATCAGGATGTTGCAGGATATATTTATCATGAAAGTTAGTGAATTGATTCAGTGCGGACATGGTTCAATAGGAAGAGGAGGAACAACTATTTTCTGGGGCCACGGAAGATAGTCGAGTTTCAGAAGCTTCTAGAAAGACGAGTTCAAAGAAAGAAGAAGAAAGCTGTTTTGCAGAAAAATCCAATCGAAAGAAATTGGGCCTGAAATCAGTTAAGATTTAAATTTATATCAGCTTCTTATAAGAATATTTCTCTGATCTTTTGTGTTAACTTACTGTTAGAGTTTAAACAACAGGGCAAAAATGTGGTGTAAAGACGAAAGTCAATGATTTGAGCGGTGCCTGTCACTAGGTGAGCTTTTAGAAGCTACTTACGTTTATAATTGGGGAACTCATACATTTTTTTATATGCAACATTGCAATGTAATGAAATCATACACTATGTTTAATGCAACCTTTATCCAGTGTGTAGAGGAATAGATTTGCGTTGATTGATTAGCATCTGATCCGGCTTAACAAAAACAAGTTAGTAGTTAATATAAAATTAACTTCTTCTAGTTATTCCAGATTCTTGTAACAAACCAACGAGTCAACATGGATTCACACATTAGGTTTACTAAAATCTTTACAAAATTTTAGAGGGAAGATTTATAGAGGCCAAGCACGTGACCATTTTATCACATCAAATGTTCGAAAAACAAATTATGTCAATTGAATCAAAAGGCTCAAGAAGAATGGGAGAAGAAACATGCGATAGAAAGAACTCCAAAGAGCAGACTGAGTGTATGTTGAATTTTGTTTTGACATCAGTATAATGTAGAGTATATACCAATTAATGAGGTTTATAATGATTGATTTTTTTAATGTAGCCTGAAGGTAGCAGTGATGGTGATGAAGGTCGTTCAAGAAGAAGAAGAAAGGCTGGTTTTGCAGAAAAATCCACTTCGAAAGAAATTGGCTGAAATCAGTTGAGATTTTAAATTTATATCAGCTTCTTATAAAGAGGAAGATTATAAGATGCGGACAACAGCTGCCAATGTGGCAGCACGAGCAGCCGTAGGAGGAGATGACATGCTATCAAAATGGCAACTAATGGCCAAGCAGGCACGCCAGAAACGTGAAGGTGGGGCTGACTCGGCATCTACTTCTCAGCCAAGTTTGGATGTTGGGCCTAAGCCCGTGTCAACTTCGGAGAGGACTTTGAATGATAATTCAGATACTGAGAAGACTTATGCTCCCGCCACTGTGACCGTCACTCTTGGTTAGTATCCTCCCTCTTTGAAATGTAGTGCTCGTGGTGCTAGATAACGATTTCTGTATGATATTGTGTTAGACCTAACTTTAAAATGCATTGTAATATGATGACGACACACATTTTGAAATCACATACCGGAAGTCTTTGATTTGGAACCATATTCTGGAAGTTTTGGATTTCTGTGTGATATGGCTAATGGTATGATCTGTAAAAGGAATGATACATCACATGAATATTTGTGTTTGCAAAAGTGTGTTTGTGCATTGCTGACACAAACTTGGTGTAGACAAATATCTAAACCTGTATAGACACATTATGTGTCAGGATAGGTGTGTCACCATAGACCTTTACCGTCAGAACTTCTGCTGACACTTACTATATGTTATGGTCAAACATGATTGATCATGTTAAGTTTATTGTGAGTGAAAATAAATAAGTGGGCCCATGGTTTTTATTAAAAGAAAAAGTTTTATACAATTAACTAATTTGTGATTGGTGAACATGATGTATCATGTTTGACTCAACTTTAGAGGATTCTAATCCCTTATCCTAACACTTTTTGTCTGTCAGCAAATGCAGTTTTTGTTGTAGTGGTGACATCCGAAGGTCCGAAGCTCAAAACTCCATGGCGAGAATTTGCTCATACGAATGTGTATTTATAGCAATTTTATGTTAGTAACTTATGTATGAGTCACTTAAAAATGTCATGTATTCATCCTCAAACAAAAAACATTAGTTCCCTTGGTCGTGTGTATTCACGGCTAAAAACGGTACCTAGTATAATCATATATTCATTCATAATTACAATCTTGCTGATAAACATTCATGACTACAATTATGAAATTCATATAGTATCCAATCATGATCAGAGTTATATATGTAAAACACATAACCAATCAATTTGGAACATGAAGCCTTCACTGAATTAACAAAAACGACAAATATGACTTGACTTTATGATTTGTTGGGAAAAACTCAATTTATTGAACCAACGATAACAAAAAAATTGAGAGAGAGATAGTGAATCTGGTGTTTGCATTGTTTCGTTTAGGGTTTTGAGATTTGGATTATGAGAAGTTAGTTTGGGTCTTAGTACATTGGGTGTGGTACTTTTTTAAGTTTAGTTGTAGATTTAGCCACCAAAGTTTGTTTAGTAACGACCTTTTTTTTTAGTTTTTTCTTTTACAAATTTGACACTTAATTTTTATACGTGTTTTTTTTAACATATATGTTTTATTGGCAAAACTAAACTGAACACAATTTGACCAAATTAAACTTAATTTTAACCTATTGACAAATTATAGTGTTTGATTATCTCACATTGGAGTTGATATGAGCACCACACAAAGTGATGTGCACATCACAAAAATGCATATGTGTTGTTGTATCATATGCATCATACATGTGATTTTATGGTGTGCACATCACTTTGTGTGGTGTGCATATCACCTCTCGTCTCACATGTCAATAAAACAACATGATACACTCAATTTTTTCTCAATAAAATTGTTGTGATAAGAATGCCTCGAAATGATGCAATCTTCTTACTATTAAAAATATTTAAAAGTTGAAATCCTCAAAAGATCACAAAAGGAAGGTGTTCAAAAATGAAGTCTTCATATAAATAGAGATGAAGTTATCTAAAAATGAGGTGGTAACGAACAAACACTTATTAAATGAGCACGCGTAAAAAATTAAAAAATTAATTCTTCAAGATCAAGCTCCACCTTAAGTGATCAAACTTTTCTATTCTTATTTTTGAAAGACACATGTTGTTAGGTTAGGTGTAATAAAGAACCTCACGACCGTATTCATTAGGAAGTGATTTAGAATATTGGAATATAAAACGGAAGAACACAATTCACAATGCTTGCAGGATGGTGCCGTGGTGGTATGCACACTGTCTAAGTGATTTGCACACCGTAAAATCACATTAATGCACCTACGCATGTCTATAATGTACAAATTATTTCCCATGTTTTGATTATCTAATCAATGGTTTGTAAAGCTGAAGATTTGTCCCAACCCTATAGGTGATGAATTTGGGCCTGTAACATGCAAGTATTCTACACGATGAATTCTTTGGATTTTTCATTTTATGCTGTTTTGGGCTTTTGTATTGTAAAGCAAGTGCTTGCATGCAAGCCCAGTTCACATAAAAAAAAATGACATGGTTAAGTTTGATGAGTGGTTTTCACCAAATCGTACACGTTGATAGGTTGATTTTTTTTTTCACGAGCATGCACTTGTATATATACGAGTACATATCGGCCCGCGCTTTGCTGCGAGACGCTGTGTGGACGTTGTTGTTGATGGCGGAATGAACAGATTTGCTTTCGTCGTTGTTGTTGTTGATGTTGGAACGGGTAGGTAGAGTCAAAGAACATAAAAACATTCTATAAGTGAATTTAGCCGGTACTATGGCTTCCCTAACAATTATGTACTTAAATATGATTTTACTAAAAAGCAAAGCACAAATTATTTGTCAAACCTAACTACATTCAACCTGGAGTTGGGAATCTAATTTCAGAGTTACGGCTGTACAATGAAAATGAGCTTCGTATTTCGTTGGACGAACAAATATAAATTAAACAGAAGAAAAAACAAAGAAATAAAAAAGATACCATTCTCATGCCAAATATGCATTTTGAAACATGTAATACTGATCATATAGTTTCCATGTCCTTCTAGTAACTAACAGAATAAGTGAACAGAATTAATATTTGAAACTTGAGGAATCTTGACACATTTGCCTTCCCCTTCAAACTGCCATCCATGGTGCGGGCACTCTAGTCTTCCATTGACTATCTGACCCTCTGAAAGTTTTGCTAGCCTGTATCAGTAGAATTTGTAATTAAACTATATGTTTGCTTGTGCAAATGAAGGTTAAATAATGGATTCAGGGGGCGTTTTGGTAAGATTATTTATATCGCTTAAGCGTTTCTACAGAATACTGCATTTGCTTATTAACTTATCTATTGTCATAAGAACAAAATTATAGTGTTTGTGCAAGCTTATGCAGTTTCACAGTAGCAATAATGGTAACAGCCGCAAGATAGTAATGAAGAATTGCCATGTCATGTGACATCTTATGACATATTATAAGGAATTAGAAGCATTAATAGTATCTCAAGTTCATTTAATATAATTTTCACAGTAGGCATAGAAAAAATATAGTGAAACTTTAGTGTCAAAAAGAAGAGTACAATAAAAAAAAACTCAAAACTTTGAGTTTCTTGAACCTGAACCATATAGTCCCGCAAATCAACACATGTAACTTCAGATAACCATTCACTACTATTGCATGATCATAGGAAAGAAATATGTGACCACTTCTGATTCAAAATGAAAAGTATAGCGATACTAATTTAAAATTTGGTCTTCATCATCCTTAACCATCCTTAACCACTACTATTGTATGCTGCGAAGTTGAAATAGTATTTAGGGTATCCGTTTTATCATTCATAAAAATAAGACCAATAGTGTTGTGGATTAACTAAACTCACCCCGTCCCGATTCAGCTCAAATAAAATGACCCATTGTAACTTGATCATGTTTAAACGCCTTACTCATCTCTCCCAACACGCTCATCTTACCAACTCTGATAAATCCTAATGATGTGTATTTTGCATATTTGGAAACTATAAAAATTCAGAACCTGTTCAGTCGTATTTAGGAACATACCATATTTAAATGTAGATGAACTCACAGCAAGCTTGGGTTTGCGTCTCTCGGCCTTGACAGAAGAAATGACATCATTAGTATAAGGTCTACAGTTACCCCGAAGTGCTGAACGGCTACACCTGTTATGCGCACGTTGGGAGGCCCTAACGGTTTCTGAATTGTTGTTAATAGCTGCAACATGTTTGAAATAATTGAAATAGCCGTAACCGTTTTTTCAGTACAACAATAATTTGGTTGAGGATACTTACCAGTGTCATGAGGAGATTCAGCATTCACGCTCCTGGTAACACAACGACCGACGTCTGTGGATGCCGCTAGCCCGCCACAGCAACAACATCAGCAAATGAGATTTGTGAAGTCTTAATTGTAGTTGTGTTAAGACACATGCTCAGATTTACGTATACGCGGCGGCACCAAGCACCCGATATGGCTGCCGTCACACTCTCAGTGTAACCACCAACCCAACGTACGGGTGTGTATTAGCCACACACAATAAACAGTAAATAATCATCATCGTTGTACTTATATGGTATGATAATTATATAAAATATACAAAACACAGGCGAAACACCATTAGCCCATATGCCTCAACCAACAATAAAACCACACTGAATATGCCTCATAAATAATCAGTTATCTACGAACAAAAGATACCATAACCAACACATTCATCTGCCGCAAACACACTCATCTGCCACAAACGCATGCCCCATAAAGATTACCATTTTTGACCCGAGATCTTTGTGGGTTAGTATTGGCCAAAACCTACCATGGCTGCAATCAGCACATGCGTGATGCTGCCCCGCCAAGGTACGGGTTGCTTTCCGTCACCATGATCAATAACATACGTACAAATGCAATAATTGCGGTTGCCAAAAAACCCGAGCTCAGATTTGTGAGGGTGGGACGGGAGAAAAGGTTATGCGGCCCGCCATGGCTGCAAGCACGACAACGTGCTGCCCCGCCAAGCTACGGACCGATTTCACACAGCACGATCCGTAAACCACAAAGGTAACAGTGTCATCATCGCCCACAATGGATACATAAAGTTAGAAAACACTGTATAATCATACGGTGCTAACCAAGCGTCAACAAAACGTAGCATTACTTGCATAACATATATTATGGGACGGGAGAAAAGGGTATGCGACCCGCCATGGCTGCAAGCACGACTACGTGTTGTCCCGCCAGGATACGGGCCGATTTAAAATCTATACAAACATTAGGAAACCCGAAAGCGACCCGTTGACCCATGACCCGATTTGAACAGGCCAAAGGATAATGTACTTTAGCCCGCCCCGGGTCAAAGGATCCAAAGGATAATATCAATGTTGCAAAAATCGCTAGGCGGTCTTCGAGAGCGGAATTCGCCTAGGGCGCCGCCTAGGCAGATTAGGTTTTTATATATTATTTTTAATATTTTTAATATTTATTTATAAATTTTGCATACTAATATATTATATTTTAAAAATTTATTATTTTCTTATTAAATATATATCTTATATATTTATTGCATAAATTTACATTATCTATAGTTTTAGTTAAGTTTTGATCCAATTAATTATTTGTTGGGCCATTCTATTACTCTTTTAGTGGGCCTAAAAAGTCATTTGTTATTAGGTCACATTGCATTGAAATACACAGCCTTTACTCTTTATAGTTTTTCAACCTTCTCTCTCCACCTATCATTTCACCTTCTCTTTTTTCCACCTTACTGTACCTGTGTAAATGTGTACCACCACCTGAAAATAACTTCTTTTTGAACAAAAAAACCCTAGATCTGAAGTTGAAAATGCGTTGACCGTTGACCGACCCGACTGCCTAGGCCGATTTGACCCGCCTAGGCGGTTCGTTGACCGCCTTTTGACCAAAACGCCTAATTTGGCCGATTTGGTGAAAATCGGGGCGATGGGTGACCGACTAGCGCCTAGGCGGCCGCCTAGACCGCTTTTTACAACACTGGATAATATACTTCAAAGATACGTGTCTTTTCTGTCACCATGATCAATAACAAACGGACAAATGCAATAATTGCGGCAGCCAAAAAACTCGGGCTCGTTTTGAGTGTGGGGCGGGAGAAAAGGGTACGCGACCCGCCATGGCTGCAAGCAGAACAACGTGCTGCCCCGCTAAGCTACAGGCCGATTTCACACAACACGATCCGTCAACCACAAAGGTAACAGTGTCATCATCGCCCACAATGGATACATAAAGTTAGAAAATACTGTATAATCATACGTTGATAACTAAGCATCAACAAAACGTAACATTACTTGCATAACATATAATACGGGACAGGAGAAAAGGGTATGCGACTCGCCATGGTTGCAAGCACAACAACGTGTTGCCCCGTCAAGATACGGGCCGATTTAAAATCTATACAAACATTAGGAAACCCGAAAGCGACCCGATGATCCATGACCCGATTTGAACCAGCCCAAAGGATAATGTACTTTAGCCTGTCCTGGTCCAAAGGATAATATACTTCAAAGATACGTGTCTTCTCTGTCACCAGGATCAATAACAAACGGACAAATGCAATAATTGCGGTTGCCAAAAAACTTAGGCTTAGATTTGTGAGTGTAGGACAAGATGTAGGTCCTTGGTATATGATATGATTAGCCTTTTGTAAGACAATAGCTAACTTGAATAAATCCAAATCAACTATGTGAGAGACACCGACTATGAATATTAAGTGTTAATGCGGAATCTTAACACAAGAATTAAGAAGAAACAGTAATACTAAATTGCTATTAAGCTCTATGCTTCTATTGATATTTCAATCACGTACATAACTTTGTGCCTTAGGGTTCCTCTTATACACCAAGGAAACCCTAATGGGCTTTACAAAAAAACTGTTAAAAGGATAGAATTACAAATCCTTTTCCCTAAGATATCTCCTAACATATCTCAAGATAACTAATTTTATTACTGTTACATAAACATACCTAACTATGAACAGACTTAACTAAAATGACCAGTATCAAACTCTAGTACTGCAACTACAATCCAGACTAACTTTAAGTACTGCCATACTTACTTAGTACTAGCTAGTATTAACTTTAGTACTGCAGCAACATAACAATTTCTACCATACTTAACTGTTATTACAACAGTAATTATGTCTTTACAATCTATTTCCCAAACAATCCTCCCTAACTGATCTTCACTTGTGAACTTCAATTACCTGTCAAATATATTCAATGATCTTCACTATTAAACTATTGAGCTTCTGAGGATGTTGTAAATAGAAATCTTTGATTATTCTTGCTCTGCAATGCTCAAGTCATCTCTTTTAATCTTTGCAGCCAACGATGTCTTCCAAATATTCTCATGCAAACCGCTATCAACAACATTGACAATATGTACAGCAAATCCAATATATTAGTCTAGTTCACAACACTTCCAGGTGTGTTTTAATCCTAAAGAGGTGAATCTTTCAAAATATTTAAATGGATTTGATGTCTCTTAACCATTTAGCCCATTCACTCCTGGAGTAGTCTAGACATTTGGCCACCAGAAATGGTTATGTCCATGTCGACAAAAAACATTCAACTCTCAGTACATGAAACATTGTTGAGTTGAATACCATATGGGTTATTGTCAAACCATTACAGCCATAAAGCGAAATTGATATGCCTTTACCAGAAGCCTTTTGCTCATGGGGGGGGGCTAGTCAATCCCCTTTGGCACTAAAAAAGTACATTCCATGTGGGATGATGACATACAACTCCTTTGTACATGAAAACTTGTGATGTTGATGCACCATCCACATTTTGGGTAAAGTGTCAAACCATCTAATATGGATTTGCAATTAGGACTTTACCAAGAGCCAGAACCTCAAGGACTAGTTTATGGATTTTCCCACAGCCTTACCCCACCATAAACTTGTGGGCTAGCCAACTCTTCACTTAAACATATATGGTGAGTTGAAAACCATACAACTTATTTGCAAGTTGTCAACCGTAGAACAGATTTGAGAAGTCTTTACCAAGAGCCGTTTGCTCCTGGACTAACCAGTCCTTATGTCAGTTAGACATGGTGAACTGATAACCATTTGTTGTGTTAGTGCATATCACCTCCACCAAGTGTTATCCTTCTTATCTCCATCCTAGACTTCTAACTCATCAACCTTCACTACTTCCTAACACCAGATATATAGCCTTTGCTACCTCCAAAGGTAACTGATCCCCCATTGAATTCTTCAAAATCCTCTAGCTGTTCCTTGTTACCTGTCATGTGCCCTGAGCATCCACTATCAAATATGCCTCTATCTACCATGTTCTTCAGTGGATGTTCCTGCACATAAAAAAGAGAAATTAGTCTCTCTTAGGGACCCAGGCCTTTACAGGCTTGGGTCTGCCTTGTAGACCATTAGCATTCACAGTAACAAAAGTCGGTCCACTGTTATAATTGAAGTTTGGTCTAGTGTTCCTCCAATTATAACTTGCTGAGGTCTTAACAGCAGATCCCCAATTTCCCATTACAAAACAAGCATTAGAAATGAGAGCATTTGTGCTGTAGTTTTGCAAGGGTTTCTTAACATATGAAATATGATTTTGAAAAATCCCTTCTTTGATTCATTTGTGATTCGCAGTGTCTTTTTGGGACTTGAACTGTTATGAGGTCTTTGATTTGTACTAGGCTGTCTAGATCAACAAATTAAGATTAGAAACTAACAACATTTAACTTTAGGCCTACCAAATTAATATTTGTCCTACCAGTATTACTATAAGTCCTAACCGAATTAAACTTTGGCCTACACACATTAAGTGTACAGATCTAGGAACAAATTTATTATATTCGATTAATCCTGTTTGCATTTGTCCATAACTGGTTTTTGCCACCCCCATACATATTTAACAACCCTCTTAACTTTAGGTTTCTCTTGCTATTTCTTTTCATAATAGTCACAATCTTGATCAAGGACATAGGCCAGCACAGAACAAAACAATTTCTTCTTGTGAAAAGACCTACCCCTAGTTCTCTTTCATCATACATTCCAAATTCTTCCTGTTAACTTTAGGTGTTTGCTTGACCTTTGATTGGTTTGCCTAGAGTTTTTAATGTGTTGACAACACTAGGTTATCAACTCTTTTGATTTTGGAGCAAACATGACCTTTTTCAGTTGTTGTTATATGGTGTAGTACACATACACTCTGAAGGTACTCTTAAAATCTCAGATATTCAAGATCACAAAGTTCAGAGGAAGTCCAAATAGATCCTGCAACTGTCATTAGATTGACAGTAGAATATTTCACTGATCTATCATTGTGTGATACACTGGGTTTCAGGCTCTTGAGGTCCCTTTTTACTAAACATATAAAACGCAATCTGATTTTCTCTTGTTTGGTAGGAAGAGTTAAATCTCCACTTAAGGGATGTGGGAACCACCTTTAAATCATATAGTTTTTTTATAAATCTAAACACAAAGGATTGTCAACTGAATCCTCTTTTGAGCAATTAAAAACAAGAAATTCATTTCTTCCTCATAACTATGAACCTCATTGTTTGATTGTATTTAATTACCCCAAGCCAAGGTGAGTATTTAACTCAATGCCAGAATTAATTTAATCTCCAAAGATTCTTGGAAAGTCTTTCCATTGAAGCTAATGTTTTCTGCAATTGTTCCTTTTCTTTTACAGCTTTCATTTCAAATCTCCTATATTTCTTTTAACTTTTCATCTTTTTCATATATTCATTACCGAAATGAAGCTTTCATTTAAAAGAAAAGTTGTTGTTTTTTAAAGTAACAAGTTGAGCGTCTAGTTTTCTTAACAGCTTACTATAGGCAAGTATTTGTGCTTCTTGATCACCTACTGATTCATTTGTTCACACACAGTGTTTTAAAGGATTGTAGAATCAATACAAATTTTAGAACACAAAGATACCTTAATTACTTGAGCTGATAGCCATAATTGCAATATTTTTCTCTTCAACTTCAATATTTCACTCCAATTGACTATCCCATCATCCATATGTCAGCAAGCCTATCCTATTCATCTCTTGCGTTCAGCTTCTTTGCTTTGATAAAAGAGTCCTCTTTTAAATTGTTTTATTATAAAATAGCTTCTGCACTTCTTTGAATTTGCTTTACCAACAAAACCTAGTTTTGATGGCTTCTAATTTATTTTGCATCATCCATATCCCAGGAAATATCTGATATTTCCTATGGGAATGCCCATTAGCAAGATATTCTTAGCCTTCCCTTTATTTTCTACAGCTTGAATTTCTGCAGCAGTTACTGTGAAAGTATTCGAACATACCATCCATTCCTGTTTGAAATTCCTCTTCTTGGAGTTTCCATCTGAATTACCTTCCCAAAAATCATTGTCAATGTATCCCCTCTCAAGTAATGCTCCATCTCCATAAGCCCATATAGCATACTCCTCCTTCTTCAGAATGGAGTTTGATATTTGAGATAGCAGTTGTTTGAGGAATCAATGTTGTGGTGGTTTTTGCAACACCAGTGTCTGATGCATCGTCATGGTTTGATTCTCATCATCTCTGAATGTGGTGTGAGAACTCATCATTAGCAGGTTGAGACATTTTGTATAGAATTATAAGAGAGTGTTTGTTTGTGATCTTGTTATTCTTCTTATTCAGAGTCCCTCTATTGTCTTCTGCTACACTTGTAGTCCTTGAATAGGATCGGATTAGCCTTTGTAAGACATAGCTAACTTGCATAAATCCCAAATCAACTATGTGAGAGAAATACACCGACTATGAATGACTCAGTTTAATGCAATCTTAACACAAGAATTAAGAAGAAACAGTAATACTAAATTGCTATTAAGCTCTATGCTTCTATTGATATTTCAATCACGTACATAACTTTGTGCCTTAGGGTTCCTCTTATACACTAAGGAAACCCTAATGGGCTTTACAAACGTGTGAAAGGATAATACATATCCTTTCCTAAGATATCTCCTAACATATCTCTAAGATAACTATTACTATTTTGTTACATAAACAGACTTAACTATGAACAGACTTAACTAAATATGACCAGTACTAACTCTAGTACTGATACTCTACCAGTACTAACTTTAGTACTGCCAGACTTAACTTAGTACTGCCAGTATTAACTTAGTACTGCCAGAACTAACTATTTCTACCAGACTTAACTGTTATACTACCAGTATTAAGTCTTTTACAATCTATTTCCCAACACAAGAGAAAAGGGTATGCGACCCGCCATGGCTGCAAGCACGACAACGTGTTGCCCCGCCAAGCTACGGGCCGATTTCACACAGCACGATCCGTCAACCACAAAAGTAACAGTGTTATCATCACCCACAATGGATACATAAAGTTAGAAAACACTGTATAATTATACGGTGCTAACCAAGCGTCAAAAAAATGTAGCATTACTTGCATAACATATATTATAGGACGGGAGAAAAGGGTATGCGACCCGCCATGGCTGCAAGCATGACAACGTGCTGCCCCGCCAAGGTATGGGCCAATTTCACATAAAACACGACCCATAAAATGTTGTTTGGGTGACAAAAGGGTATCCGAGCCCGCCATGGCTGCAAACACTTTTTCAAGCGTGTTGCCCCGCCAAGATATTGGTCGTTTTTACCCACAAAAGGGTATCCGAGCCTTTCATGACTGCAAACACTTTTTAGATAGTGTCACAATGCCAAGATATGGGTTGCTTTCACCCATGGTGTTCTAGCAAATTATTATAGATGGAAAATAATCAGCACACGAAGCTTATACCATATTCATCGACAATGTGAGCCGGCATAACACATATAAAGCAAACAACCAGCTTACGATTTGTGTTCATAAACAGGAGATCAATCTTGAGCATCATTAAATCAATTGTTTGTAAACTAGCATGATTTACCACAATTTGTACTCAATAACAGCAGAAACGATTCCTTTATAGTATATCATAGAATAACAGAAACTTCAGAACACATGAATAAGTAACACAAAGACATAAGGTAATTGCATAGGATTTAGATCATATTATTCAGTAATCTGAGCAACTTATAATATATGAAAATAACTCATAATAACAACAGCTTCAAAAACACAAATCGAACAAAACACATATCATCATTTTTTGAAGAATCAGACAATTGAGGCAATTGAACAACACAAACTTCAATCAAACAACATGCAAACAGTAATTAAGAACTTACTAACCCCAAAAGTAAAGAATATCATTCAAAGATCAAACCATAACAATCTTGACAACCCTTCATTCAAAGAACCTAACCCATAACAGAAAACCTAGATGGGTGATAACCACACCCTCCATTCAAACAACCACCATTCAATCAAACCGGTGTTTTAGAGAGAGAGAGAGACACATTCAAGAGAGAAAAAGAGAAAGAAAATGATCGGTGGTACTGACGTTTGAGAGAGAGAGAGAGAGAGGCATCTTAGAGAGAGAGACATATGGAACTAGGGCTGTAAACGAACCGGACGAACACGAACAGAGCCTTGTTCATGTTCGTTCATTTAGTTTTAACTGGACAAATAAACGGACACGAACGCTTAAACGGACGAATTTTCTTATTCATGTTCGTTTATTAAAAAAATGAGTTGTTCATGTTCGTTTATTAAGAAACTAAACGAACCTTAAACGAACATAAACGATCAAACATAAATGAACGTAGAAAAAAACATAAAATATTATCAAATTATGCATAATATTATGTTTTATAATTGTTGTTTTATTTAAACATACCAGATTTAAAAGTCTACAATTAAAAGATGTGATATACAAACATATACATACAAATAAACATAAACGAATGTTAATAAACGTATAATCGGACGTTCACGAACATAAACGAACGAACGTGATTTGTGATCATGTTCGTTCATTTAACTAAACGAACATAAAATAATGTTCATGTTCGTTCATTTAATAAATAAACGAACATGAACGAACTTTTTACCGAACGGTTCATGAAATGTTCACTGAACGTTCAGTTCGTTTACAACCCTAGATAGAACTATGGTAGACACGTATCTTTGAAGTATATTATCCTTTGGATCCTTTGGGCCGGGGCGGGCTAAAGTATCTTATCCTTTGGGCCGGTTAAATCGGGTCATGGATCACCGGTGGGTCGCTTCCGGGTTTCCTCATGATTATATAGTTTTAAAATATATATACTTTCGGCAAACATAATACTTAAAAATTTATTATTTACATAGTAATAGAAGGTAAACGAGCAACAAGCTGCGCCGTTAGCCCTTTTTGAATTGCAAAGCTAATCTTAAGTTGATTAATTTGGGTAAATGAGATATTTTAATTTTAAATACTTATAAAGTCATGTATTAAATTTTTTAAAACAAAGTAAAGCTAATTGTCTAATAACCCCCTTAATACTCCTTGGTACTTTAAAATGGAAACTAATCTTAAATACTTATAAAGCATGTATTAAAATTTTTAAAATAAAGTAAAGCTAATTGTCTAATTTACCCTCCTAATATTCCTTAGTACTTTAAAATGGGAACTAGACATTATTCTTTGAAGCACACGTTTGTTAATCATGGAAGTTGGACAAATAGAAACTAATAGGCATACATTGTTTCATTTTTACTAATGGAAAGTTAGACAAATAAATCTAATAGTTTGTCAACTTACGCACTTTGTCAAACTTAAAAAATGTATTTAATACTTTCCAAATAATTATCATTTTTGTTACTTTTGTAGTAACTAGACGAGTATATGTGCATAGCAACGAGATTTTATAGCGGCATATAATAATAGTAATATTTTGGTTACACAAAACACTTAACCAAAATATCACATAACTATATGCCGTTATAAAATCCCGTTGCTAAACACGATTACTCGTCTAGTTTTGGGTAAAGAGGCTATACATACCTCGGAAAATTTTAAAATATATATAAGTAATATTTACAAGTGTGGCTCACCATATTAAACGTACCACTATGAAACAAAAGCCAACTAAAAAACTAGAGCAGAATGACATGCCAAACCTTAGCTAATCTATCAAAATAGAGCACACAAATCTGCTGCTTCCATGCACCATATCGTTGCAGTCCAAAACACCCCTCCATCCCTTCGCCGCGGTTAGAACACGGATTCATACAAAACATTTGCCAAGTCAAGGCATAATTTAGCCGCTACTCTGGAGTACCATTGGCAGAATTTATCCATTTTCTCCAACATCTTTACTTGCCAGCTACCATTCGTTCAAACTTGCTTGAAAATTTTCAGTTGATTTGACTATTTACCCGTCTATTATGATGAGTTAATATGAATTTTTCTTAACGTGAATGATTTTTCTCATGAAAGATGCATCCACTTTCTTAGGTTGATCTAAAATGTGTGGTTAAACTCATTTGATCATAACTTAACATTAGTATGGCAAGTTATATATAATGTTCCTAACCTTTTTAATTAATGGTATACAACTGAAGTACATGTCTCACCTGATACACACCGGAGCACTTGACTGTGTATGCTATAGATTATTGTGCATATTCGGTACTACAACGAGCAATTGTTAGTACAGAAAACAAATCAATCACACCAGAAGAATTCAAGTTTTGGATAAATCGCACATAGCGGTGTTGTCTGTAGCATCTCGTATTTTACGGTCAATATTTTAACCGAGCTCTAAATTCCATTTCAAATTTTTAAGGAATTTATTATTTTGTTTTTAGCCGTTTTAACAAAAATCAATAATTCCATATTTTAGCTTCGAGAGCTTATTTATTTTTCATTTTAATACTTTTCGACTTTTATCCGCGTTTGGCCGAAACCGCGTCAAAATAGTGTTTTTATAATTTTTAATATTTTAACAAAGTGTTTTAAAACAAATATTGTGGTATAAATGTTTTATAAAAATAAAAATAAAAAAATAGAATTTATAAACACAACATGTAAACCAAACACCCCTTTTCTTTTAATATGCTCCATCAAAACTAGAAACCAAACACACCCTTATCATATTTTTACTTCTACAAAATCCTAAAACAAACACTCCCTTATATAAAGTTTGACCTATATAAACTTTGACCCCATTTTTTATATAAAAACACACACAAAACACAGTTAAAAAAAGAAAAGGATCGACCCTCTCTTGCTCCTCTCTGTTCGACGAACAGTAACCAAACATCATCATCATCATCTTCAACTATCCTCCAAATCAATCAAAAACTAAAACCTAATCATCTCTAACAACAAATAACCACATGCATCAAGATTTTTCAATTTCTTGATTTTCTTGGATTTTGATTTTTAAGGATTTTGGTCAAATTAAATGTAATTGGTGTTGAAAGGGTTTAATTGTAAGTGTTTTAACAAGATTGAGTGAAGCAAATCAAAGTTTTTGGGTCTCTTTGTCCTCCTTGTGTTCGGCCAAACATCAAACCCACTAGGGGTTGATAGTTATGATTTTTCCACTATTGCATTGTGTTGTAAGTCTCTTATTCCATCTTTTTCATTTGGTTTGATTATATATATAATTGCATGTATCAGATTTTATGTCAAGAATCCATGGATGTTATTGCATGTTGCGTTTTTGAGGCTATAGATAGTTTTAGGTAATTAGTATGATTAATAGGTTAGTTTGAGTATGTTGGAGATGTTGTTGATGTGAAATTATGGCGTTTTGAAAGGGTTGAAGACACCCAATTAGGGCAGAAAGTTAGGCGTCCAATTCAGCAACTTTAAAATATGGTAAATTGAGTTTTGATTTAGGATTATGTTAGGCACCGTCCGTAGCTCCGTTTCGGTATAAGAAACGAATTCTAACTCTTAAAAACGAAAAAGATATGGCATTTTGAAGTTTGAAAACTAAAACGACAAAATTCTGCACTCACTGTTTTTGCGTAGAATTTTAGTCCATCTTGCGCGAAGTGTAACTTGGTCATGCCAATAGGTTTCCTAGGTTTGCAGGACCCTACGACTATCTAATTCGAGTTTACTTTCCAACGAGCTAGGCCTCGACGATTTTCAGTACCTAAAAGTGGGTCAAAACATGTTTACGAGATTGGTTGTCAAAATTAGGTTTGCTGAGTTCGAATTTCAGTGGTAAAGATGTAGTGAGCAGGCGGATCAAAACTTAATATTTTTTGTCGAAATTTAAACTGTAGCATCCTCATGATATGTGTGAATTACTGGAATTTTTCCAAATTTTTCTAGAAAGATTAGGGGCATCAGATGGTGTCCAACATTAGCAATGTTCTAGCAGACTCTGTTTCAGACACCTTATGTTGTAGCATTTTTGAAAAATGGTTAGATATACTAGGAATTTTTGGGAAAAATACAGTAGCCTGTCAATACATATAAGTGTTTAGAAACTAGAGATG
>BQNB010054951.1:10184-39321 GCA_026074375.1 Tanacetum coccineum
TCTGGCATTAAAACACTTAATACTACTGGGCAAAACTTTTCAAAAGCAGCAGTATCAGTTAATACTGCCAGACCAATTAATACTGCATATCCAAGACCAATAGTGAATAGTGCAAGGACAAAATCAAATGTTTTTAATAGAGCACATACATATGTTAACATGCCCTTTAACAAGTCTACAACAAATAAGAACAGTAATTTAAAAAAAAAGCTAATACTGTTGGGCCAAAAGTAGTAGTAAGTGATAATAAGGGAAATGAGGCTAATGCTGTTAAGGCCTCAACATGTTAGGTTTGGAGACCAAAGCAAAAGGTTTTAGACCATGTCTCTAGACACAATGGTGCATCAATGAATTTTAAAAGATTTGACTATGTTGATGCACAAGGCAGATCCAAGTCAGTAATGGCTTGGGTCCCCAAGAGAGCTTGATTCTCTTACTTTTGTGCAGGGCAATCCACAACTAGAATTGCAAGAAAAAGGAGTAATTGACATTAGATGCTCTAGGCACATGACTGGAAACAAGTCCTACCTCCCAGATTATGAAGAAATTAATGGTGGATTTGTTGCATTTGGAGGAGATCCCAAAGGAGGTAGAATCACTAGTAAAGGTAAAATCAGTACATGTAAATTAGATTTTGAAGATGTGTACTTTGTTAAGGAGCTTAAGTTTAACATTTTTAGTGTCTCACAAATGTGTGACAAGAAAAATAGTGTTCTTTTTACAGACACTGAATGTGTTGTTTTGTCTCTTGAATTTAAGCTACTCGATGAAAATCATGTCTTGCTTAGAGTTCCTAGAAAAGATAACATGTACAGTATTGATTTAAAGAATATTGTTCCTTCAAGAGGTCTAACTTGTCTCTTTGCAAAGGCCACATTAGATGAATCTAATCTTTGGCATAGGAGGCTTGGGCATATAAATTTCAAAACACTGAACAAACTAGTGAGGGGAAATCTTGTTAGAGGTTTACCTTTAAAGATTTTTGAAAATAATCACACATGTGTTGCTTGTCAGAAAGGAAAGCAACATAAAGCCTCTTGTAAGACCAAGACTGTAAGCTCAATCAGCCAACCATTACAAATGTTGCATATGGATTTGTTTGGGCCAACATTTGTAAAGAGTCTAATGAAAAAGATGTACTGCCTAGTTGTCACAGATGACTATAGTAGGTTTAGTTGGGTTTTCTTTTTAGCCACTAAGGATGAAACTAGTGAAATCCTTAAAACATTCATAACTGGCATAGAAAATCTAATAGACCTTAAGGTGAAAGTAATTAGATGTGACAATGGGACTGAATTCAAGAATAAGGTCATGAATCAGTTCTGTGAAATGAAGGGTATTAAGAGGGAATTTAGTGTTGCTAGGACTCCACAACAAAATGGAGTAGCAAAAAGGAAAAATAGGACACTAATAGAGGCTGCTAGGACTATGCTAGCTGATTCAAAATTGCCAACAACTTTTTGGGCTGAAGCAGTTAATACTGCTTGTTATGTTCAAAATAGGGTGTTAGTTATCAAGCCTCACAACAAGACCCCTTATGAACTTTTTCTAGGTAGAAAACCTGCCTTAAGCTTCATGAGACCATTTGGGTGTCCTGTTACTATTCTTAATACATTAGATCACCTAGGTAAGTTTGATGGAAAGGCTGATGAAGGGTTCTTTGTAGGATACTCTACCAATAGCAAAGCATTCAGGGTATTCAACAGTAGAACTAGGATAGTAGAAGAGAACCTGCATGTTAAGTTTAGTGAAGAAACACCTAATATTGCAGGAAATGGACCTAATTGGCTTTTTGATATAGATGCTCTAACAATATCTATGAATTATAAGCCAGTTGTTGCAGGGAATCAAACTAATGGTAATGCAGGTACCAAAGAAAACATTGATGCAGGTCAAGATGGGAAGAAGATAGTACCTGATCAAGAGTATATACTGCTACCATTGTTGACATCTGATCCATCACTCTCTAAAAGTTCAAAGGATTCTCCTGATGCTGGATTCAAACCATCAGGGGAGGAGGAAAAGATAGATTCTGAACATCCAGAGAATGAAGATAGTGAGGTGCCAAATACAGAGGAGCCAAGAGTTAATCAAGAGCAGGATGCAAATGTCAACAGCACTAACAACATTAATATTGTTTGTCCAACTGTTAATGCTGCTGACATAGAAAATAATGATGTTGATGAGAATATAGTCTATGGATGTATTGATGATCCAAATATGCCTAATTTGGAAAAGATTTTCTATTTTGATGATGATGAAGAAGTTAGTGTAGAGGCTGACATGAACAATTTGGCTACAACTGTGCCTGTCAGTCCTATTCTAACTATAAGAGTTCACAAGGATCATTCACTTGAACAAATCATTGGAGATATACATTTATCACCTCAAACCTGAAGGATGACAAAGAATGTGACTGAACATGGTATGTTTAGTTCAGTGTAACAGAGAATCAACCATAAAGATTTTTAGAATTGTCTATTTGCTTGTTTTCTATCACAAGTAGAACCTAAAAAGGTAATTCAAGCTTTGACAGGTCTAAGATGGATAGAAGCAATGTAGGATGAGCTTTTACAGTTTAAATTACAAAACGTTTAGACTTTGGTTGATTTACCATATGGCAAGAGGGCCATTGGTACTAAATGGGTGTATAGAAACAAGAAAGATGATAGAGGTATTATGGTTAGAAACAAGGCAAGGCTGGTAGCACAGGGTTACACTCAAGAGAAGGGTATAGATTATGATGAAGTTTTTGCTCTAGTTGCTAGGATTGAAGCAATTAGGCTTTTCTTAGCCTATGCCTCATTCATGAACTTCATTGTTTATCAGATGGATGTGAAGAGTGCATTTTTGTATGGCACAATTGAAGAAGAGGTTTATGTTTGCCAACCTCCAGGGTTTGAAGATCCAGAGTTTCCTAACAAAGTTTACAAGGTAGAAAAGGCTTTATATGGTTTACATCAAGCTCCTAGAGCCTGGTATGAGACCTTATCTACCTATTTATTGGAAAATGGATTTAGAAGAGGGACTATAGACAAGACTTTGTTTATCAAGAAGGACAAAGATGATATCCTGTTAGTGCAGGTGTATGTAGATGACATCATCTTTGGGTCTACTAAAAAGTCTTTATGTACTGAGTTTGAACAGATGATGCACAAGAGATTCCAGATGAGTTCTATGGGGGAGCTCACTTTCTTCTTAGGGTTGCAGGTAAAACAGAAAGATGATGGAATCTTCATTAGCCAAGACAAATATGTGGCTGATATTTTGAAGAAGTTTGATTTTGCCACTGTGAAGACAGCCAGCACTCCCATGGAGACTAACAAAGCATTACTCAAGGATGAAGAAGCTGCAAATATGGATGTTCATTTATACAGATCAATGATTAGATCATTGATGTACCTAACAGCTTCTAGACCTGACATAATATTTGCTGTTTGTGCTTGTGCAAGGTTCCAAGTTACACCAAATACTTCACGTCTTCATGTTGTGAAGAGAATCTTTATATACTTAAAAGGTCATCCTAAATTGGGACTTTGGTATCCTAGAGATTCACCATTTAACTTGGAGGCTTTTTTTGATGGTGATTATGCTGGTGCTAGCTTAGACAGGAAATCCACAACAGGAGTTTGTCAATTTCTTGGAAGAAGGTTGATTTCATGGCAATGTAAAAAGCAGACTATAGTTGCCAACTCCACTACTGAAGCAGAGTATGTTGCTGCTGCTAATTGCTGTGGACATGTGTTATGGATTCAAAATCAATTGCTTAATTATGGATACAACTTTATGAACACCAAGATTATCATTGATAATGAAAGCATAATCTGCATTGTTAGGAATCCAGTGTTTCACTTAAAGACTAAGCACATTAAGATTAGACATCACTTCATCGGGGATTCATATGAGAAGAGATTAATTTAAGTGATTAAGATTCACACTGATCGCAATGTTGTTGACTTACTCACAAAGGCATTTGATGTTAACAGATTTCAATATCAGATTGCAAGTATTAGAATGCTTAACCTCTGAAGTATTGATTGAGGGGAGGTTAATTGTGTTCCTATGAAGCTGATTATACATAAAGGATGCTTGTAATAACATGGGAATGCTGCATAACAACAAACAGATATGGGTGAAGGGTCAAGAAATCCCGCTGAACCCTAACACACATTCACAACTGCTTCACTATCTAATCTTGAACCAATCACTATTTCATTATTATCTTAACCCAAAAAGACTCAAAAACCTAGGAAAGCCAAAAGGACCATTGAGATATCTCAGTCTAGTAGACCTATTCCCCTTGTAACAGATGAGACTATCATTAAGGAGTGGGAAGACAGAATGGAAAGGGCTGCCACTACTGCTTCTAGCTTAGAAGCAGAGCAGGACAGTGGTAACATAAATAGGACCCAATCCATGACAACACTTAATGAGTCTTTTCCTCAGGGAACTGATTCAAGTAGTGGTCCCAGGTGCCAAGATACCATATTAGGGGATGCAAAAGCTCAAATTAGGTTTGAGGCTGCATCTAAACAGTCCAATGATCCACCTCTCTCAAGAGTTAACACACTTTGATTATTCCAAATTAGATAAGTTTTACTAAGATTTTAAAGATTAAACATTTGCAGGATGATCAAGTAAAAATTTATTAGCGGAAGCATAATTTGGTTTTCCAAAAGACACGAGTATGATATTTGATAAGTATTTGAATGAGTATCATATTGAGTAGACTCCAAATGCACATCAAGAAAGTCCAAAGCTAAGCCCTGACGAAGGAAAAACATGCTAAAACGGTCACATAAAGGTTGAGTGATTATTGGTTTAAGTAAAATTTATGAGGACCAAAAAACGTTTAGTGAATAAGCTTCACTCAATGTGATTACAAAAAAACATTTAATAATCAAAAACATTTCAACCAAAAGTAGTGTGGACCACAAGTTTACAGTACGCACGTGACAGTGTTATAGGAGATTTAACTTCACATACAAAAGCACATGCGGCTATTATAACGGCTAAATTATCGCATGAAAAAGTGTATATACACAAAAATAACATGTAGCGCTAAGCTCATGAACAATACTTGAAGCTAATAATCAATCAGGGCATGCTCAACCTTCGTGTCGTATAGTATCTCCTGCCCTTAACGGTGTCCCAAACCAAGAACCACCATAATGGCACATCGACTGTCGTATATCCTTTTGTTCTTCGTTAAGTGGCACCAAAGCGGATAGGATATACATTAGTCCCAATTAGATCTTATCTATCACTCGCGCTACCTCAAACCGGTTCCGGTCGAGAAATCTAACAGTCATGATAATCGCTGCAGTAGTAGGTTGTAAGCAAACTTAGGCAAACACGTAAAATAGGAGTGGTTAACTGAAAACCACTTGTGTCCAATGATGAGATACCCATTTTTTATTCATAAACAACTTTAAGTACTTAATTCCATAAGTAGAAAGAGTGTGATATCAATCAAGTAACCAGGTTTGTAATTAGTGTGTAAACGAATTTGAAATTCGGTAACATAAACAAGTTTGTAAACGAGCATGTTTCTCACCCCAAAAGATAATAAAACATTTATTCAAAACAAGTAAAATGTTGGGCTATGAACTTACCTTGATGTTGCAGAGCAACTAGCAGAAATGCAAATAATAAGCACAGCACAAACGGAGAACAGAATGGCTCGACCAAGAAGATGCAACTTAACTTTAACGGCTAAATCCTATTAGCTTAGGATGATGAATTTGGGGTTTACCGATGGATGAGCGCGACACGTTGATAAAGAATTTGGATTACAAGTTGGATGAGTTTGGTGGTTGGTTAAATAAAATAAATCGAAAAGCACACGCAAAGTATGTAATATATTCCGTATATATATTACATATGAAAAAGAAACGATTATATGATTCATATGGCGAATCATATAATACAGACAAACAACCAAAAGATTAAGTCGCGATATATAATACTTTATAAGTATTATATAAGAAACGTAAATTAATTAAAACAAAATAATTCGACACGTTTTCGGAAAACACCAATTAAATTAACAAAACGTCCTTGCATAAAAGTAAACACACGTTTTAAAGTTATGAATTTGCTAAATGACGTTTTTAAAGTTTTACAAAAGTTATTATTTTGTTTATTAGTCGAGAATTTTAAAATAACATTTTATAATTTAGTATTTCGTTTCCTCGACGGTTTTTAGTTAAACTAATTGTCTCATTTGTAAAAGTATAGTTTTCGTTTATTTACCGGGTTATTGAATAATTACAATTTAATAATCTTAAAACTATATAACTTTGTCATTTTTATCGGGTTTCTAAAATAATAGGAATTTTAATGAAAATACTAAGTGTATAAATTTTTGTAAATTTTCGGCATGACCTAGTCGTTTATACGACGTTTCCTATATTTATAAATTTCAATGTTTTCCACTTTCAATCAATCTATTTTGCAAACATCCGCATATTTCATTCTATATATATGTACGATATCGAATAAATAACAAAATAAGCAAAAACCAAGCACACCCCTTAGTAGGGGCTGCTGTCCCAAACGCACCCTTAAGGGTTATTCACTGCAGAACCAAACACCCCTTTGGGGCGGTAAAACGCAGAACCAAACACCCTTTATGGGCAGTTTACCATATATCCAAACGCACCCTTAATGGCAGCTTGTGTGGCTCGTTAAAACACAAAACAAACACACTCCTGGTGGCTGTTTTACACAGCCAAACGCACCCTAATATGGGCAGTTTACACAAAACAAACACCCCCCCGGGGGGCTGTTAATCTGCTGAAACACACACCCTTGAGAATGAATCAAGCAAAAGAAAAAAATGAAAATAGTAATAAACTTAAACAAATACAAAAAAGTGACAATCCATAGAAACTTGAAGGTGGTGGTGGTTTCGCTGAGGTGGTTGCGATGGGTGCGTGGAGGTGAAGGCCGGTGGGGATGGCAGTAGTGATGCGTCGGGTTGAAGGTGGTGACGATGGTGCGGCTGCGGCGGTGGTGGCGTACGGAGGTGGTGGTGGTGGTTCGGGGATGGTGACAGCAGGGTGGAGGTGTCGGCTGTGACGTGGCGAGGGTGGCAGAGATAGTGTGGTGATGATGTTGATGGTGGTGTTGTAGTGGTGCGTGGGATGGTGATGGTGACAGCAGGGTGGTGATGGTGGTGGAGTTATGGTGGGCTGCGATGGGGAGGCAGCCGGAGGAGAGGGCGGCGCGTGGCGGCGAGTGGATATGGGGATCGGGTAGATCGGTGGAGGATCTATCTTTTTATATATTTTGGGTTCGCCGGAGTTTGGCCGGAAAAGTGGCCGGCGGTGGTGGCGGTGGCCGGAACAACTCGCCGGAAAAGATGGAGGGGATGGAGGAGGAAGATGATGTTTGTGTGTGTTATATTTTTGTAGAAATGATTTAAAAGTTTATAAATTTTATATATATAATAAAGTTATAAAATGAAATGAAGAATGTGTAATAGTTTGGGGTTGATTGTGTAAATATTTCCAAGGGGCCAAAATGTAACATTTGAGTAACTTTTATAAATATTGGTTCGGGACTCATTTGGACTAGTTAACGGTCGATTCAATGCACGAAACTTGCGCCATTGTTTTCCAATTAATTTTTCCGATAAAAATGAGTATTTACTTGATAGTATTTCATAAATATTTTTATTTAATAAAAAGTGATAAATATAAATTTAATTATTTTCTTGTGTCGGTACGCATTGTGTGCAGTTTTCAAAACGTTGCGAGGCTGTTTCAACCCTCTTCTGCTTGTTTTCAAGTCTCGGGTAAATCTAAAAAGTTGTCATGAATATCGTTTTACATCGAATTGCTTTAGGGTCCGAATCGTGAAAACGTAATTTAGTGAGTCGTTTTTGATAAGTCAACTTAGGAATAAAATCTATATTTTCTCGTTTTCAAGTCAAATGAGTTTTAAAAATAAATTTGTACTCGAGGTATGTAATAATAAATATGATTTATTATTAAAATATGTTCCAAAAATTTTACCAGTTACGCGGTAATCGTTTTTATGTGACGATAAAAGGTCAAAAGTTAAGAAGTCAAATCGGACCCGAAAAGTCAAAGGGTAAAATAGTCATTTAAAATATCGAAAATTGCGAGGTGTGACATCTTTTCCTCAGGGAACTAATTCAGGTAGTGGTCCCAGATGCCAAGATACCATATTGGGGGTGCAAAAGCTCAAATTTGATTTGAGGCTGCCTCTAAACAAGTCCTTTAATCCACCTCTCTCAAGAGTTAACACACTTGGAAGTGGGGAGGACAACATGAAACTAAAGGAATTGACAGAATTTTGTACCAAACTGTCTGTTAGGGCTCTTGATTTGTTATAAAAAAACAGATAGAGTGAATTGGTGAGAAAAAGAAATGAGATATATAGTGAGCTAAAAAATAGAAAGAGAGTTGTGTGATATAAAAACAGATAGAGTGAATTGGTAAGAAAAAGAAATGAGAGATATTGAGAGATTAAAAACAGAAAGAGAGCTTGTGAGAATCAAAATTAATGATGGAAATGCTTTTTTTAGAATGAAATTGGAGTTAATACTGGTGTCTCAAAGTTAATGCTGCTAAGCATAAACTTACTGCTGCCAGTACTAGTTTATGCTGCTAGGCATTCACTTACTGCTGTTAGGTATAAGTTAATGTTGTCAGGCATAACTTCCTACTGCTGGGTTAGTTAATACTGTTAGGCTTAACTTAATGCTACCAGTTTAAGTTAATGTTGTTGAGGGTAATTTCATAAATACTTTGATTAAGGGTTTCAATCACTCATTCAATCGATTTAACACCTGGATATACTCTCTAATCATAAACCTTAACTTAATTTCATCTTTAATCATCAAAACCCATCACAATGTCGACCCTAAAGTTCGCTGAAACTCACAATTTGGTTGCGTTTTTGGAGAAACCCGAAGAAAGTAATGGGTTTGAAGGCATTATTGATTTTCTGAATGCAAGTTCTATCAAATATGCGTTAACAGTTAATCCTACAGCATATGAATCATGCATTAAACAGTTCTGGGCAACTGCTAAGGCTAAGACAATTAATGGGGAATGTCAGATACAAGCATTAGTAGATAAGAAGAAGGTGATCATCACTGAGAAGAGTGTAAGAAGTGATCTTATGTTAGAAGATGCTGAAGGGACTGAATGTCTGCCAAATGATGTAATTTTTGAACAGCTGACACTCATGGGGTATGAAAATCTTACACAAAAGCTTACATGCTATAAAGCTTATTTTTCATCTCAATGGAAATTTCTTATCTATACAATTCTGTAATGCCTTAGTGCTAAGACTACAGCTTGGAATGAATTTAGTAGCACTATGGCATCTGCTATCATCTGTCTTGCTACAAACTAAAAATTTAACTTTTCTAAGTACATTTTTGATCATATGATGAAGAACTTGGAGGGTGGGGTTAAATTTCTTATGTATCCAAGGTTTGTACAAGTGTTCCTAGATAAACAAGTTGAAGGAATGTCCAAACATGAAGGGATTTATGTTACACCTTCCCATACAAAGAAGATTTTTGCTAATATGAAGAGGGAAGGAAAAAGTTTCTCTAGGAGAATCACCCCTCTATTTTAAACTATGATGGTTCAAGCTCTATAATACATGGGTGAAGATTCAGCTGCTCCTACTGATTCCTATTCCACTCATTATTACTCAACCATCATCATCTAAGCCTAAAAAAAGTCTAAAAGGAAACAGAGGAAGGATAGTGGTCCTACAGAGCCTATCCCTGATGAGGATACAAATGTGGAACCTATATCTACCCCTTCCTGTGATCCACCTCAAAGTGGAGAGGATAGATTGAAACTTATTGAATTGATGAGTTTATGTACCAAACTACAAAAGCATGTTCTTGATTTGGAGGAAGCAAAGACTACTCAAGCAAAGAAGATTGCTAGTTTAAAGAAGAGAGTCAAGCAGTTGGAAAAGAGAAAGAAGTCAAGAACTTCAGGGCTTACAAGATTAAGGAAGGTTGGTTCAGCTAGCAGGGTAGAATCCTCTAATGATGTTAGTTTGGGTGCTCAGGAGGATGCATCCAAATAGGGGAGGAAAGTAGTTGATCTTGATGCTGATGCGGAAGTGACCTTGATTGATGAGATTCAAGAAAGATATGATGAAGAGATGTTGTTTGATGTACAAGATGATTTACAAGGTGAAGAAGTTGTTGCTGAAAAAGAAGTTGCTAAAAAGGAAGTTAGTGCTGTTGATCCAGTCACTACTGCTGGTGAAGTAGTTACTACTACCAGTGCTACAACAACTATTGATGAGTTGACTCTGGCTCAGACCTTGATAGAGATTAAAGCAGCTAAACCAAAGGCTGTTACAACTGCTGCCACAACAATTACTACTGATGTTGCTAGCACAAGACCAAAGGTAAAAGGAATTGTCTTTCATGATCAGGAGGAGCAAGCATCTACATTTACACCAATAGTTTCTTCATCACAACTTCCACAAGCAAAAGACAAAGGCAAGGGAAAAATGGTTGAGCCTGAAAAGCCATTAAAGAAGAAAGATCAAATTGCACTTGATGAAGAATTGGCACTCAGATTGCATGCTGAAGAACAAGCAGAGTTGGAAAAAGAAAGAGTTGCACAAGAAGAAGCTAGCAGAGCAGCAATTATTGAAGAACTGGATAACATTCAAGCTATGATTGAGGCTGATGAGCAATTAGCTGTAAGACTCCAAGCTAAAGAACAAGAATAATTCTATATTGAAGAAAAGCCAAGAATGTTAGTGGAAATGATAGCTGAAAGGAAAAAGTTCTTTGCAGCACAGAGAGCAGCAGAGCAAAGAAGTAAACCACCTACTAAAACTCAGATAAGGAATAGAATGTGTGCATACCTGAAGAATATGGGTGGATACAAGCACAATTAGTTGAAAGGAAGGACTTATGAAGAAATTCATAAGCTCTTTGACAAAGCATACAAACAGGTAAATTTATTTGTTCCTATGGATTCAGAGGTGGTGAAAAGCAGTGAGACAAGAACAGAAGGAAGTTCTAAAAGAGCAGGAGATGAGCTTGAATCTGATAAATCAAAGAAGCAGAAGATAGATGAGCATGTAGAAGCTAAAAAAGATGATGATCAAGAGGAGGCACATATGAAAAGGCATATTAAGATAGTCAAAGATGATGAGGTAGCAATCAATGCTATACCTCTAGCCACCAAACCTCCAATGATTGTTGAATACAAGATTGATAAAAATGGAAGGATGGGATACTTAAATTGATAAGAGTTGATGGAAGCTCAAAAAGGTATTCATCAATGATTAAGATGCTTCAGGATATTGATAGAGAATACTTGGAGACCCTCTGGAAGTTGTTTAAAGCTAAACATAGGAATACAAGGCTAGAGGAGGATTATGAAAAAGTGTTATGGGGTGATCTGAAAGTAATGTTTGAACCTGACATAAAAAGTGAAATATGAAGAAATCTACAAGGATACAAAGTGACTATTTAGAAGTTGTTTGATACATGTGGAGTGCACTTTGTGAGGTTTAAAAATCTACATATCTTTATGTTGGTTGAGAAAAGATATACCCTTACACCAATAACAATCACAAACATGCTGAACAAAAAGCTTCAAACTGACCATTGGAATGAGATGTGTTATCAACTACTCAAGCTCATGACAAAGCAGGAAAAGGGTTAATGAAGTGTTTGAATGCATCCTCCTAGTGATGGTGAAGACTTTTAATGAAACTTGAAGATTCAGAAGATGAACATCAAGTTTAGGGGAGGATTGTTGGGATTAAAAGACTTCAAGATGATTCTTAGAGTTACTACTGCTCAGGTATATATTAGTGTTGTCAAGCATAACTTAG
This sequence comes from Tanacetum coccineum, assembly GCA_026074375.1. Taxonomy (NCBI): domain Eukaryota; kingdom Viridiplantae; phylum Streptophyta; class Magnoliopsida; order Asterales; family Asteraceae; genus Tanacetum; species Tanacetum coccineum. Next base: position 22,053 of record BQNB010054951.1, read on the forward strand.
TGTTGTTGGTAATACTAATGAAAATTATGCTAAGTAGTTAGTACTGGTAGTATAAAAGTTACTACTGCTAGTTACTACTGTTAGTATAATTAGTACTGTTAGTATAAAGTTACTGCTGCTAGTAGAAGTTAAGACTACTCAGAGATAAAGACTCGATCCAAGATCAAACCAAACACTTATTCATTATCGAACTCAGCCGAGCATTCCAAAGAGATTTAGCCTCTCATTGCTAGTAGTTCATAACAAAAGCACACTTTACATAAACTTCCATTATTTCATCATTACTAAGTAAGAAAATCATCTTCGATCTTTGATCATAGATCTTTTCCTTCAACATATGAGGTGTTTCTTGGTGAAAGGAAGTAGTGTTGGAGATGGGTTTTGTAGAATGTAGATAGGATATGTGAAGAAGAGTGCTTTGAGGATGAAAATTCGTCCTCGATTTATAGGCAAGTTTGGGTGCAAAGTGCGGCGCACTTAGGAAAAAGTGTGGCGGACTTTGGGTGTTAATGCGATAGCATTTAATGGATTTTACTAGAAGTGTGGCGCACTTACAAATAAGTGCGGCGGTTTTGAGGAGTTAATGCGATAGCATTTATTAGATTTTAATTCTTCAAACTTTGTGAAAAAGTGCGGCGGTCTTGGCTTCAGAGAGAAAGTGCGGCGCACAATGTTATAAGTGCGGCGGACTTTATGAACTTTAGCTAGAAATCTTTCTTTTCTTGTATTCGCCTCCCAAAGTGTATAGATTCTTGAGCTTGGGCCTGTAGTGTCTTCAAGTGAACCTATAAGCAATTCAAGCTAATTAAGTACCATAAGTTCACGAGAAATGATCAAATATACATAAATAATACCAAAGAAACATGTATAATTTGGGCGTTATCAAATCCCTCCACACTTAGCTTATTGCTTGCCCTCAAGCAATGGAAGCGAAAAAAAAATCATTTGTCGTGACGTGGAGAAAATTTGGATTTTTTTTATAAGAGTTTACATATTAGATAACTTTTCAGGCATAGACATGTAACATAGCACCTCACACAGGGATAGTGTTTGATTTTAAATTCACTCAGCCACTCAGATAGGGTTTAATATATGCTATTTGTGAAGAACACTCAATTTGCACAGACATAATCTAGACAGCTACCATAGGCTTGTACTTAACACATAAACCTGACCGAAGGGTGGAACTTTAGTACTAAAGAGGATCCAATCTTCATGTGCCGACCATAAGCCTTTATTTCTTTGAACTATAACACACATATATAACTTCTCTTTTTTTACCAAATGGTAACTAAGGCTTGGCACAAAGCTTCTTTATTCAACTTTCAGATATTTCAGCAATATAGCATTTAAAAGGAGTGCTTGCAAGAACAAGGACTTGCGGGATACATTTCATGTGATAGGCTTCGGTCTAGTATATGATGATTAAGCACAAGTTCTAGAGCTTCTAAATTACCGGCTCTCTCAAACATAATTATCAACCAATACTAATGTTCTAGAAAAGGTGAGAACGACCATACGTACACATCCGTAATGACAGAATAGACACATATGACTGCATTCAAACCTTAACTCGAACAAGCTAAATGCATCAATTATCTTGGGTACCAAAGGTGGATACCCGAATATTCTAAAGGCTTAAAATTCTCACAATTTAGTGGACTAGGGTGTGCTGGCTATAATGTCAATCCGGTTGGACTTGCCTTACTAAGAGCATTTTTTACTTTAATTTGAAAACATATAATTAGAATTTTTCACAAAATATCAGTTGGAAAGTTTTTAACAGGAAAAACATAGAGGGATATGATTAATTTTTCCTATTTGGCTCCCCTCCACACTTAAGTTGAACATTGCCCTCAATGTGATAACTGATAATAGAGATAAAATAGGGAAAATTAAAGGAGAACGGTACTTCTCGGGGCATAGAGATATGCATAGCTGTAGTAGAGCTATCTTGAGCATACTTCGTAATTTTCCATATCTTAAGGCTAAAGTACCTACATAAAAGTAAACATACAAAATCACACAAAAAGAAAATATTTTTGTTGATTTTTTTTAGAAAATAAATAAAAAATATTAGTTGAAGAATGGAGGAGGGACTCCTCCACACTTAAGTGAAGCATGGGTTTCCTCCCGAGAAGCGCTTAATTTTTAAGAGAGTCGTTAGCTAGACTCGTACTTCGAGAGTCATTCTTTTGGGAAGAAAGGAGTAACTGCCTCCCTTGAGTTATTGTCTTCTTCATGATATAGTTTGAGTCGATGGCCATTGACTATGAACGTCTTTCCATCTTTTCCATAAAGTTCAACATATCCGGATGGATATTGATGTTTCACTACATATGGTCCTAACCATCGAGATCTGAGCTTCGGTTGTTTAAATTTGTATTTTGAGTGAAAGAGAAGAACTTTATTTCCTTGTTTGAATTCTTTTCTCATTCTTAATTTTCTGTCATGCCAGACTTTGGTTCTTTCCTTGTATAGACGAGAGTTTTCATAGGCTTGGTATCTAAGTTCGTCTAACTCGTGTAACTGAAACATTCTTTTCTCACCAGCAGCGATGAGATCTGGGTTGCAATTTTTCAGTGCCCAGTATGCACGGTGTTCAATTTTGAATGGTAAGTGGCAGTTCTTTCCATATATTAGTTTGTATGGTGTAGTACCGGTAGGTGTTTTATAGGCAGTGCAAAAAGCCCATAGAGCGTCATCAAGTTTTCTTGACCAAATAGCAAGATTGTCTTTAACAGTTTTTTCAAGAATTCTTTTGAGAGCTCTGTTTGTGTTTTTAACTTGACCGCTAGTTTGAGGGTGATAAAATGTAGAGAAGCGATGGTTAACTTTATATCTTTTCATGGTATTTTCCATTATTTTGTTACAGAAGTGAGTACCTCGGTCGCTGATTAGAGCTTTGGGCATTCCGAAACGGCAGAATAGTTTCTTCAGAAAGGTGACTACTACTCGGGCATCATTGGTTGGTAAAGCTTGAGCTTCGTCCCATTTAGATACGTAATCAACAGCGACTAGAATGTATTCAAACTTATATGATTTTGGGAATGGTCCTATAAAGTCGATACCCCATATGTCAAAATTTTCACATACTTGAAATTGTTTAAGGGCATCTCATCACATTTTGATATATTTCCTGTCTTTTGGCATGCTTCACATAAGCGAACTAGAGTATGAGCTTCTTTGATGATTGTTGGCCAGAAAAATCCTGAATCAAGAACTTTTTTAGCAGTTATGTTGGGTCCATAATGTCCACCGGTTGGTTTGTGGTGACATTGATCCAAAATGGTTCGGGTTTCTGGTCTAGATATACAGCGTCTGATCATACCGTCGGAGCATACTTTGAAGAGATAAGGTTCCTCCCAAAAGTAGTGTTTGAGGTCAGAGAAGAATTTATTCTTTTGTTGATATGTCATCCCTTTTGGTATAATATTACCGACTAGGTAGTTTGCGAAGTCTGCGAACCAAGGTTCGTTTATGTTGATTTCCATAAGAGTTTCTCCTGGAAAGTTATCATCTACTTCACTGTAATCGCTTATCTCATCATTTTCAAGTCAGGATAGATGATTGGCTGCAACATTTTCTGTTCCTTTTCTGTCTTTGATTTTTATGTCGAATTCTTGCAGAAGTAAAATCCATCGAATAAGGCGTGGTTTAGCATATTGCTTTTTAAATAAGTGTCTTAGAGCTGAATGATCAGTGTGAACAATAGTTTTTGAGAGAATAAGATAGGATCTGAATTTGTCAAATGCAAAAACTACAGCCATAAGTTCTTTTTTGGTTACGGTGTATTAAGGGTTTTGCTTGCGAAGTAGATTGGGTGAAAGTTTTTACCATCTTTTTGACCTAAGACGGCTCCAACTGCGAAATTACTTACATCACACATAAGTTCATACGGAAGATTCCAATTTGGGCTTACGATCACAAGAGCACATGTGAGATTCTATTTCAATGATTCAAAAGCTTTTTGACATTCATCGTCGAACTCAAATGGAGTATCTTTTTCGAGATTGTTTAGGCATGTGTCGAAAGAGTTTCCGAATACAAAAAAATCATCCATGAATACTTCAACGGATTCTTCGATCATATCATGAAATATTGCCAACATACACCTCTGGAATGTGGCAGGAGCATTGCATAGCCCGAAAGGCATTCGCCTATAAGCGTATGTTCTGAAAGGACATGTGAATGTTGTTTTCTCTTGATCATTAGGATCGATAGGGATTTGAAAATATCCAGAAAAAACATCAAGGAAACAGAAATATTTATTTCCTACGAGTCTTTCTAGCATTTGATCCATAAAAGGTAAGGGAAAATGATCTTTTGCGGTTGCTTCATTGAGTTTACGATAATCAATGCATACTCGTCAACCCGTAACGGTTCTTGTTAGAACAAGTTCATCATTTTTGTTGGTGACAGCTGTAATACCACCTTTCTTTGGTACACAGTGGATAGGACTAACCCAGGGACTATCGGCAATTGGATAAATTATACCGGTATCCAGGAGTTTCATGATTTCTTTTTCAACAACTTCCTGCATGTTTGGATTTAACCTTCTTTGTTTTTGGACAACGGGTTTCTTGTCATCAAGAAGTTGTATCTTGTATGTGCAGAATGATGGGTAGATACCAGGAATATCTGTCGTTTTCCAAGCAAAGGCTTGCTTGTGCTTTTTAAGAACAGATATGAGTTTGTTTTACTTTTCTTTGGATAGCTGAGATGATATAATAAGAGGAAGAAAAGAGGGTTCTTCCAGGAATACATATTCAAGTATATCAGGAAGAGGTTTAAGTTCGAGATCCTTATGAGGTTCTTCAAGAGATGTTTTGATTTTATAATCAGTATTGATGGTGATTTTTTTGAGCGGTGGGTCTTTGGTGTCAGATTCGGAGTCAGAGCTTTCATCAGCAGCCATTGCCATGAATTCATCAAATTCAGCAAAGATTTCTTCTTCGATAAGGGTTCCTTCGATGGAATGAAGGATTTTACTACCTTCGTCTAAAAGAGCATCGAAATCTTCTTCTAAGATTTCGTCGATGAAATCGATGCTGAAACAAGTATCATCATTTGAGTAAGAGTGTTTCATTGCAGAATCGATATTGAAGATCATTCGTTCAGTTCTAACTCTAAGGTTGAGTTGTTTATGTTTAACTCGAATCACTGCATCAACAGTATGAAGAAATGGTCATCCCAAGATGAGGAGAACTTTACTATCTTCTTCCATTTCGAGAATAACAAAATCAGCAGGAAAGGTAAATTTACCAACTTCAACGAGCATATTTTTAGTTGTTCCAACAAGGTATCGAAATGATCTATCGGTTAATCATACACTCATTTTGGTAGGTTTAAGAGTCTCGAGTGATAATTCGGCATATAACAAATATGGAATAAGGTTAATACTAGCACCAAGGTCGACTAAGACATTGCAGGAGAAGGTTTTGTTGAAATTACATGGAATAAGAAAACTTTCGGGGTCTCCGAGTTTAGGTGGAACTTTGTTTTGGATCATTGCTGAACTTTCACGCTTAAGAAAGCGGCAGAGATTTGTTCGATTTTGTGTTTGTTGCTTATTAGTTCTTTGAGAAATTTTCCATAATTAGGCATGTCGACCAAGACATGGATAAGAGGTACATTGATTCGGACAGCGCGGATCATATCGAGAAATTTTCTGAATTGAGCTTCCATTTTCTCTTTCCTAAGACGTTGAGGATACGGAAATTTTTGTTTGTACGGTTTGGGTAACAGAGTCTCTTTGACTGATTTTGGATTCTGAGTTTTCGTTTGTGGTGTCGGTTCATCGTCTTCATCATCGCTATCGAAGTTGATAGGAGTTTCAGAATCATTTTGTTGATCATTTGGGTTAACTGGTGGGTTGTAAGATTTACCACTTCTTGTGAATACGGCATTCACATGCTCATTGCGAGATTACGGTGGTTGGTAGGCTTTGGAGTTATGTGCTTTTGGGTTTGGTTGAGTGTTACTAGGAAGAGATCCAGAAGGCCGACCAGATTGCTTGTCATCAAGTCTGTCGAACTTGGTTTCAAGGTTTTGAATTGAAGCTTGATGATTTTTGACAACGGTTTCGAGTTGGGTTTTGTGATCCATGAATATTTCTTTGACGAAAGCGTTGGTAGATTGCTGAGATTTCATGAAATCATTGAATTGTTTTTGAAGATCGTATGGTTTATCATCGGTAGTTGTCTCGATTGTAACTACTTCATTCGTTTGAACATCAATTATCGTGATTCAAGTCTCGGTCGCGGTAATCATTGTAAAAACGAGTCTTACGAAAAGTTTGCATGAATTTGGCTTCTTCTTCTTGGTACATAGGTATATTATCTTCATCAAGATTGGGTTTTGTTTTTTTAGCATGGGTTTGGAGTTCTTTATATTGAGCATCCATTTTCAGGGTCATGGCATCCATTCGGGCCATAATTTTGTCAGTATTAGAATTACTGTTACCTTCATCGGCGAAAGCAACGGTTTTCTTAAGAGATGATTTAGTTTTTTGACTTTTAGCCTAGTCGAGCTTGAGTAAGACTTTATATTCCAGAAGCTGATAAGCTTGATTAGGTGTTTTATAGAGGAAAATACCACCAGCTACGGCATTTAGAACTTTTTGGGTTATTTTGCTAAGACCGTGATAAAAGATTTTAATTATATTGCCCTTGGACAGATTGTGACCATGGAAGTTTCAGAGCATTTCCTTCATACTAAGCCAAGCATCGGTTAGAGATTCGTTTTCATGTTAAGAGAAAGCTTGGATTTCTCCGAGGAGTCGGTCGAAAAGAGTTGGGGGAAAGAAACGGCTAATGAAAGCGGTTCAAAGTTCATCCCATGTTTCGATAGTTCCTTCGTTGAGTTCATCCAACCATGTTTTTTGCTTCTCCATTGAGTGATAGGGGAAACATCATTAGGCGGACAGCTTTATTCTTAATATCTCTGTATTTAAACATATCATAGATTCCGAGGAATTCATGAATGTGTTTATGAGGATCGGTTTTGGTTCTACCATCGAATTGGTTTCCTTTGACAAGAGTCAAGTAGTTACCTTTGATAGCAAATTCGTTAGCAGTTTCAAGAATAGTGATTGCGGAACCAGGAGTCGGAGCGACAACATGGTCAGCAGCCCACATAGGTTCATCGTCTATTAGATCGTAATTTTGAAGAATATCAAGAAAGTGACGGAAGTAGTTGATGTTAAGAACTGGCAGGTAGATAATTCTCGGGTGTTGTGGTGGATTATTTCTTTGATCGTATGGAACTCTTCTGTTTTGTCGACGAAGTGTTAGATTCAAAGTACGTTTAGGTTCAGGTAACGGTTCAACAAGTTCAGAATTGGAAGCACGTGTATGCATCCAAGAGAGAAATTGTTTAGGTCAGTTTGCTAGAAAATTGTACGGTGATTTTTGAAAAAATAGGGGGGGTTAAAGTAATTTTCCAGAGTTTGACTACAGAACAGCTAAGAAATCCCTGGTAACGACGCCAAAAACTTTGATGTGTTTCAAAAGCTTCAAATTTATAAGACTGAAAATACCGGATAATTATATGGAAACACACGGGTAAAAGTATAACCCACGTATGTAGTATAATCTTTTTAGGTAAGACCAGGTCGTCCACAGGGATTAGAGTAGTGTTCAAATAACCAGAAAGAAAATAGACTTTAACAATTTTGAAAATAACTTTAGTTTTACCAATGATAATAAAGATGACTACTTGGATAGTTGAAAATAATTTATAAGTATTGGAAATTATTTGACCTCGAATATGAGACTTTAACTTATAAAACTGATTTCTCGTCAGAAAACGTTTTCACAAACTAACTTGGTTAACTCAAGACTTATATTTAGTTAACTAGACCAAATGTGTCACTCAAATAATCCAGTTATTATTATATCAAAGCTTACTTTGTTTATCAATTTACGAAAGTGGATTTCTTGGCACAAACGTTAAATACCATAGACAAATATTTAAAACCACATAGATCATAATTCGACCTATACCGATATGATTATATAATCTAAGTTGATAAGCAAAAATAGATAAGATAAGATATAACAAGTTTGCAACATAAGCTTAAGATTTAAGCGATCAAGATGTAGTATATTGGATATCATAACACAAGCCTAGGATTAATGTTTGGTCAAATTATCTAGAGAGAGAAAGTGGGAGTTCATAATAAAAGTACACTTTACATAAACTTCCATTATTTTAATAACTAAGTAGGAAAACGTCTTCGTTCTTGATCGTTAGATCTTTTTCTTCAAAGGAAGAAGTGTTTTTTGGTAAAAGGAGGGAAGTATGTGTGTGTGGGATGTTTTTGAATGAGATGGATAGTGAGGAGGAATGCTTTGAGGATGAAAAATTATCCGCCATTCTAACAGATAATCACTAAAGGCATTCAATGTCCTTCAGCCGTGCTCGCTAGCAGTAAGACGCCCGGCACGACACGCAAGGCTCATCAACCTACGTAGAATGAGATGGATAGTGAGGATGAATCCTCAATTTATAGGCAAGTTTGGGTGCAAAGTGCGGCGCACTTAGGAAAAAGTGCGGCGGTCTTTGGGTGTTAATGCGATAGCATTTAATAGCTTTTACTGGAAGTGCAGCGCACTTACAAATAAGTGTGGTGGTTTTGAGGAGTTAATGCAGGTGCATTTATTAGACTTTAATTCTTTAAACTTTAGGAAAAAGTGCAGCGGTTTTGGCTTCAGAGGAAAGTGCGGCGCACAATGTTACAAGTGCGGCGGACTTCTTGAACTTTAGCTAGAAATCTTTATTTTCTTGTATTCGCCTCCCAGAGTGTATAGATTCTTGAGCTTGGGCCTGTAGTGTCTTCAAGTAAACCTATAAGTAATTCAAGCTAATTTAAGTACCAAAAGTTCACGAGAAATGATCATATATACATAAATAACGCCATAGAAATATGTATAATTTGGGCGTTATCATTCAAAATGGTTAAGGGCTAATACCCTTGTATATTAGCCATGATTATGAAGATTTAAATGTTCGGTTTGTTTATATCGATTGCTTAATTTATCGTTGGTTATTGATTATGTTTATCAATTTATACTTGTTTACGTGCTTAAGTATGTGACCCATCATTTAACTGGATCTAGGAATGCAAAATATTTTGCTAGCTAGATATCAGGATGGCTCTCCATACCCGCAATTTATATATCTAGAGTAATAGGATCACAAATATTGACCTATCTTTACCATTGGTTTATGTGAACAAGTTGGACTAGCAGGTGACCTAGGATCAACAAATAACATATGGATTCCTTTGGTAAAGACTCAGACAGTAGACTACTAGTATATAAAGAGCCATAAGCAATAAGTGGGTAAAGTCTCCATGAGCTAGGGTTTAACAAGATCACCATTATTAATCTCCTAAGATAGATTATAATCAGCAAATGGATACTTTATGCGGATGCGTTTAATTATGACAAAATTCTACGTGTCTAGGTTTTAGGAAGAAGTACCGCCTAAATCTTGGAATGATATGCCACCTCAAGATAAGCACTCATTGCACTAAAATAAACAAACCTGCGTTTTAATTGGATTAATCATGGTTAATACAGTTTTTTATATTTGGCTAGACCGCTCTTCTATCTTTTGATTATCTGCTTACGTGTGTTATTGTGTTTTAAATTAATTTAAGTTACCCCAAAACCTGTGCCAGTCTCCCAGACTGAAACCCCCATTTATCCATTAGAATTAAGATTAACATAGGTTTAGCATAGGTTTAACATAGATTAGAATTAACATAGTTTAAATTAACTTAGTTTATTTAACCAAAATATTGATAGAACTATAGATAAATGCTCTCGCTCTTAGTGATCAACACCCTACTTACCAACAAAACTACATCTGATCGGGTACACTGCCCGTTAAAGTGTTGTTTTAGGTTAAGTTGGCAAAATATAAATGTAAAACTTGATAACTAAAATAACAACCTACACGACACAACACATCAAGTTTTTGGTGCCGCTGCCAGGGAGTGAAGTTGTTTAATCTTTATTTTTATTTGATATTTTGGTATTTAACCTTAGATTAACTTAACCCCTAGAATTAGTGTAATTTAGATTAGTGTAAAATTATGTGAAATTGTTTGCTTGTGTATTTGTTTGTTTTGTTTGTTTTATTGTTTTATTGTTTTCTGTACAGTGTACATTGTTCTGGTCGATAACCAGATACGGCATATTCAAATCAATTGAATACGGAGTATCTAACTTTCTTAACCAATACAGCGTATTCAGTTCAACAGATTTGTACGGCATATTCAAATTAATTGAATACGACCTATTGATCGCCTGATATAACAGCAGAAACATATTCTTCATGTTTGATCTTCGTGCTTAATTTCCTGTATTACCTTTCTTCCGAGCAAATCCTACCGATATTTTTGCCTTTGTTACGGATCGTGTTAATCATACTATATAGATTAAAGAGGCAATGACAGGAGTTATGACTGAGCTAATATTGAGGGAATGTATGGAAAAAGCTCAAGCTGAATCAAGTCCTGCTATGCCAAAGATCAACAATAATGTTGATCCCACTTGAATAGATCGTGCTTAGCTTGTAAAAGGCTTAGTTGTATTGAATAAATCCAAGACAACTATGGTAGAAACTTTGATTGAATATATCAAAGACTATGTGGAATCTAGTCTATGATACTAAGAAGAATAAGCAATAAAACAGTGATAAACAAGATTGTATAATACCAAACTTTAAGCCTCAATATATTAATACGAACACTCTTGATAGTGTTAGGGTTATACAAAACCTTGAAGCTTTGTAATGACTACGTAAAACTGATATATCAAACTACATACCCTAGGGCCTCCTTTTATACACCAAGAAACCCTAATGGGCTTACAACGCATATTCTACTCATACATATCTTTTCCTAAAATATCTTATTCTTATCACATAAGCATTACTAAAACAAACTAACAGTACTAACTAAGTCTAACAGCAGAAACTCTTCTAGCAGTAATAACTTTACACCTAGCAGTAGTAATGACTTAGAATATTTCCTGTAGTCTTCACCAGCAGTAGAAACATAACCAGAAGTAGTAACTTCATAACTAGCAGCAATAACTTCAATAGCAATAACTTCTATTAACTTCCCTTTGAAAATTAGCCTTTAATTAGTTGCCTAAGTATGGTTAGCAAGGTCAAACATTTTAGTGCGTGTTCAGATTCGAATCTGGATACTTTTGAATTAGGAATTTATTTGAGGTACTTGTACATGTGGTATGCCTTTGGGGCAAATGAGATAGTTCGTAAATACCTAAGTTAACATAGGTGATTTATGTGAAAATTTATTTGGTTCAATAGGTAAGGGTCGGAAGCGAGATAAGTGACCCTAAAATTCTGCATTTTCGGGTAAAATGTAGATCATTAGAATTATGAGTAAATAAAGTGGTTAAAGTTAGGCATCGTGTCGGGGTAACCCATGGAGATAATTAAACATCATAGATATCCATCATTTGATTGTTACATGGGCTTAAGCAATTGGCTTAGCCGCGTGTAACACATTTATATTTTATTATGTATCTTTGTGTAAGATATTTAGAAGCTGCTTGAGCATCAAGTGAGTTTCATAGTCCCTCTTTTCACATCGCTTTTAAATTAGGATGGAAATGATGCAAATGGATTTGAAATGTTCTAATTACTGTGATTATGTGTCTTTATTTTGAAAGTGTATGGACTTTACTTGGCTATTGTATGTTACGTGCTAAATGCTTATGTGTATTGGGATCGGGGGTAACGTTCCTACCCATTTGTTATGATATTGGACGGGGGTAACATTCCTACCCATGTGAAGTATTGGTTTTAATGGATCGGGGGTAACGTTCCTACCTAAGTGTTGATACTTGTTGGATCGAGGGACACATTCTGTTCCCATGCTCGTTATGGTTACATTTGCATGTTAGCTTGTATGATAGTACAGTAATTGTCCTGCCATGTTTGCATTAATCACAGTAATTATTTATAAGCTTTGATTTTCGTGTCTTAAACCTATGACTCTTACCAACCTTTGTGTTGACGTTTTTAAGCCTCATTTTTAGGTGAGCATTATGAGGATCTTAAGAATAAGAGAACTGGCTAGAGAGACCATAGGTTGCATGCGGAGTTTAAATATCCTAGTTTATTTCCCATTTGATTGAATATTGAATGTTTGTTGGTTTGAACTGCTTAGATTTGTTTTGGTTGTATTGCGTGTCTTGGTATTGATGTGAACCCCTTTTACTTCAATACAAGACGCCGGATATCTTTTATGTTTGTTTGGGTATTTTCATGACACTTTGTACTTTGTATCCCTTATGTTCCAGTTAGTTTAGTGATTCTCTATTGGTGACACCATTGTGTTGTGATGATATCCATTCTTGTTACGCCTCGCGTTTCCGCCTTGGCGGGGTGTGACAGATTGGTATCAGAGCCTTTGATTATAGAGAAGTAGGTGGTCGAGCCTAGACTATAACCTAGGAGTCCTTCATATAGATGCATTTTAGGGCCTAAGTGTTTAGTATTATAACTGTTATACTTTCCCCTAATTATATAACTTTTATTATCTTATTTTGTCTAACTTTTATTTAGCTATTTTGTCTACTATTATCTAATATGGTATATATTAATTCCTTACTATTTACAGCTATGTCTCCCTTATCCGTAAGAAGTTTTGTTGGGGAACCATTTTCCTAATTGGACTTAAGCGCTATAGAGATCCAAAAGAGGAGCCAATTGAGAAGGAGCCTCTTATGGAACTAAAGGAGATAGGGTAGTTGATCGCTTGTCGAATGCTCGTAGTAGGCATGGACCCGCGGAGTAGGGTGACTCTTGCGAAGGCAAAGTCAAACCCAAGCGAGGCCCAACATAAGCTTATTCCGTCTTTTACCTCGTCACAATGCTATTGATTATTTCCTTCAGATATTTCGTATTTTGGAGGCACTGCGAGATTTTCGTTCCTTTATGTCGTTTCGATTTTATCTTTATATAAGTAAGTATTTCTTTGATGGAGCTTCCTTTCTGTGTTATATTAGAGTGGTTTAAGATGTGCAATGTGCTATATGTGCTTATATGTGCGTTATCGTTGAGAGGTGTAGTCTTGTAAGTAAGTATAAGTGTGAAAGGATGCAATTATAATTATGGTGGCCAACATAACTATAAAGGCATCACACACGTAGACTTGTGACCATGATTGCATTGATCAGTGTTTGTTTGTAAGCTGGTAGTATGATTATGGAATGTGTGATCATGATAAGATGGTTATAGAGTTATGGATCCTTCTTTTACCTAATAGCGATTATGTTAGGCTTTAGTGATCAAACTTGATTATACCTTATATATATATATATATATATATATATATATATATATATATATATATATATATATATAAATAAATATATATAAATATATAAATATAAGGGTAAGAATAAAAAAATCTCAATTATAGTAATTCGGGAGTATGATTCCCGGGTCGTTATCCCCAACGAGGATTGCAATTGAAAATCGAGAGTCGTTTTGAGAATCGATGCTCGAATGGGACAAGATTATGATTGGTTATCTAAAACTACGGGAAAGTTAAGGCAAAAACTTAAAAACACTTAAGGTAAGACAAATTTTAACTAAAAACGCAAAACGGGAATCCTAAACGGGACCTAAAAACCCTAAATTATCAAAATTAAGTCTTAAAAAGATCTTTTTAGTTTTTATAAGTCTTAATTGACTAAAAAGTTAGAACAAAGAAAACTAGACCCAAAACGAAAGTGACTAGGGCTTAAAAACTCTAAAAACGTGAACGGGATTCAATCCCGTTCTTTAAAAAACCAAATTTTGCAATTTAAACCCTACGAAAGCAAATCTAATTTTCCTAAGTTCTAAATGTTAAAAGAAAATTTTCAAAAAAAGAATTATATTTTTTTGACTTTTTTATAATTTTATTAAAGAATTAAAAACGATTTAATGGAAAATAAATGTTTAAAAATACTAAAACTATTTATAAAAATTCTAAAAAAAATAGCAAAAGTAGCTTGAACAATGAGGGATCTAATAAAAATAAGCTTGTGAAAACAGCTTATCAAATAAGTAGTGAAATAAGCCAAAAACGGCTAATAAGCTAAAAGGCCTAAAATGTATATAAAAGATTGAGTTTGCAAATCTAAACTGAAAAAGTCCCAAGGGCGAGTTGGTAGTGCGTGTGGTGTGTATAAAACGTTTGGTCGAATAGGGGTGAGGTCTCGGGTTCGAGTCCTGCTCACCCTTGACTTCCCCCAATTCCCAAATGTTTTTTACATCCCATTTTTTATAACTTTTAGAGGGCTACAATTATAAAACACTTTTTACAAAAACACCTTTTTTATAAATCACGAATAAGCACTGAAATAAGCTAAGAAAGGTGACAGAATGCTTAACTTAACTAAAAAGCTAAATGGTTAACTGTTTTGGCTTTTTTACACTAAATAAGCTAATAAAAAGGCAAAATAAGCAAAGACGGATGAAAGTTTATATCTAAAAAGCTCTAAGGGACAAAAATAAGCAACTAGAATAAGCTAGAACTAGCTTAAATGACAGATTAACAAAAAAAACTCTAAAACTAGAAATTTTTAACTAAAGTAAGCAATAAGCTCAAATAAGGCCTAAACTAAGTGAAATAAGCTAAATTTGATTAAACCTAACCTAATAAGCTAAAATACATCTAAATATGGCAGGGGAAATAAGCAAAAAAAAAAATAAAAAAAAGATAAGCTTAATAATGCAAATGAGCCTTTTGCCAAACTGATAAGCAAAATAGCCAAGAGGGAACTTATTACTAGCAATAAAAATAAAGCCTTAGCAAAAGGATCCTTATGACTTAGTGGCTTATACCACTAAGAAGAATGGCCAAAAAGCTACAATAAGCAATAAAGAAAAAGCATTTTGAAATTCAAATAAGCACTTAAAAAGCTTCATGAAAAGGCTATCTCACACTGAAAAAGCCAAGAGGGACTTTTCTAGCTTAAAAATTTTTGCTAACTTTTGCAATCTTAACAAAACCACACTTTTGAGCTTAAAAATAAGCACACAAACAGATCCTTATGACTATATAACCTACAAACAGATTAAATTTAGACCTCAAAGAACAATAATCAATACTCAAAAAGCATTTTGAAATTCACAATACGCCACAACAAGCTTTTGAAAAAGCAATTTCTCAAATTTTTTTAAACACTTAGCACTTTTGACAGTTTTGGTAAAACACAACCCAAACAATGCAGGCTTTAAAGCTTTGGTTTCTAACCTCTTTTAACACATGCATAAACACAAAAGCAACAATAAGCAAAAGCACAATCAAATAAGCAACTAAAATAAGCTATAACCTAACAGTTTCAAACCAATAACTCTTAAAACCTTAAAATTGAGATTTAACACTTAAAAACTTAAACAAACTGAATTTTAAGACTAATTATAGCTAAACTAAACTGACTCAATTGTCAAAATGCTATTTTGTACCCTTTTGACCCATAAAACAGGTATAAACCAACACCCCTTTAAAAACTGTTTTAGCTTTTTTTAAGAGATTAATGCTTATTTAAAGCACACATTCAAAAGATCAGATGTTAAATAAGTAAAACAAGCAATATTAAGCAAATCTTAATAATAAATAAGCACTCAAATAAGCTAAAACAGATTATTCAAGTTTTAAGCTATATTTAGACAGATTTTAATAAAAACTTGCAAACAAGATTTTTAAACTACAACTAAGCATTCATAAGCATTAACTAACAATAGCAAGCCAAAAATAAGCCAATATAAAACATATAATAACAGATAAGCAGTTAAATAGTAAATAAGCTTAAAAAGTAAAAATGAAAACTTACAAACACTCTTGCTCAAAACAGGGTAAATAATCAAATCTACAAGCTCTAGCTTGTCAAAAGACAAGCCAGTGAGGTTTATAAGCTCTTCCCAAGCTAGCTTATCATCCAAAGAAGCTGAAGTGTTTAAGGGGTGGATATTTTTAGTATATATTTTTTTAGATTTTTATGATTAAAACAGGAAATAAAAGAGATTAAAACAGTAAACTAAGCGTGTGTGAGCTGAGGCCTTTTTATAGGCTGCCAAAGAAGCTTCTAGGACTCCTGAATCCATTTCCTAGCCTTCAATCCATACCCTTGATTCTTTTAATCATTGCCAAGTGATTTTGGGTCGTTTGATCATTTTGTGTGTATCTAAGGATCACCAGCGTGTCATTCTTTGATGTGACATGTTGTGCTTCTTTTGTGAGTAGATTAGCACAAAAACCCATTACTATGTGTGCTTTCACCATTGCTGACGTGTCCTTATGCTTGAGTGAGGTGATTTGATCCTTTGATTTGACTAATCTGTCCTTGCAATCTTGTTAGTGAGCTCATGAATTGTCTTAATTGCCCATTGATTTTGATTTGCCCTTTGTTTTGACTGTTTGGTGAAACGGGAGAGACGAATGAACAGTAACTTGTGTTTGGCGCCCTTCTTATAACTGAATTGGGTAAATTCGTTTTAACTTTTCCCTTTTGTCAACTTCAGTCCTTGTGGTTTTATATAACTAGGTGTAGTGTAAAAGGAGTTTACAAAATGACAATTTGGGTCCTTGTGGTATATAAAAAAGGAAAGTGGACTAGGTTTTGTGTAACACCCCCAAAATGGGTCGCAACGGAATAAGGATCCGGGGCATGTTACTTCAAGATCAACAGCACAAGATATATATAAGAATGACACAAAAGCCGTTTAGATTGATACATTGGATTTAAATAAAAGACATATTACAAAAGCTTGTAGCTTTACTTGTTCTTTGTTTAATATTACAAAAGATAACATAGATTTCCCAAAACATGATGCACATAAATCTTTAACAGTGCAATCCAAAACATAATCCAATGCATCCTTGGCACCTCGTGCCTATTGACCTCCTGAAAACATTGTTTAAAACGTCAACAAAAATGTTGGTGAATTCATAGGTTTATGTATTTAAATTATGCAGGACCGCAAGACTTTCCCGTGATGTTACAACATATGCCAACAATCACAAAACCAGATTACTGTTGCACTAAGCTCATGACACTGAAGCTCAACCTATATTTGCTATTTATAGCAGTTATTTGCCCGTACAGATGTTGTAACCCGCAACATCCAAGTCCGACATGGTCAGTGTTTGTGTTAGCCTCAATTTATTGAGTCGAACAAGGAAGTTCGGTCACTCTACGATGGAGCTTCGGTCTTTAATTAGTTAATG
>BQNB010054952.1:0-39321 GCA_026074375.1 Tanacetum coccineum
AGATCCTGAATCAGCTAGATTTTGTTGATTTGAATTGTTTGAAGTAGACATGTTGTATCAAATGATTACAATGCAAACTTGGATCGTTTTGGAGATAAAGTCTTGTAATCGTGAAGTTAACGAGCAATTACAACCTTGTCTTGTATTACAATGAAGTAACCTTAAAGAAACTAAACCTTGATTTGGTACGAAAGACTAAGTAACACGTAAACTTTTATACGAAAACTCAATTTTCAAGATTAGAAGATACGAAACCTCTTTAACTGTGTTTCGAAACCTAAATTATGAGATATAAAACCTTTGAAACAGTTTTACGAAACCCAATTACTGTGTTATGAAACCTCTTGAAACAGTTTCGAAACCCCAAAATTGTGTTACGAAACCTCTGAAACAGTTTACGAAACCTCAAAACTGTGTTACGAAACCTCTTTCAATGAGATACGAAACCTTCCAATTATGAAAATTGAATTACGAAACCTTCAGTTAGGAAAGCTATGTTACAAAACCTCTTGATTATGAAACCAAATCTTACGAAACCTTAAACTGTAATTTGAAACCTTCGTTACGAAACCTTTAGTTATGAAACTAGCAATTATGAAACCTTCAACAAGAAAACCTATGATACGAAAGCTTGAAGTTAGAAACTAAAACCAAGCTTTTGATACGAAACCTCTAGTTACAAAACCACAGCTATATGAAAGCTTCCACTGTTTATGAAACCAGGCGGTTACCAAAATCTCCAATTTACGAAACCTCCTTTCGTAAATCCCAAATTACCTCTTCTTTCGTAAAAACCAAGAAATGTCTTTCTTTCATAAATTCGTAGCTACGAAACCTACTAAAAATCTATCAATCTGATTTTAAGCATTTTAAAGTGATAATATCACTGTTATCTTTTTCAAATTGATAAACTTTTTGTCACGGAAGCTATTTTAGTGTTATGAAATTTTAACTATATTACGAAAGCTAATAAATCACTTACGTATGACAGTTACGAAACCAAAACTATGATACGAAAGTCCAAAACTAAAATACGAAAGTTGTTTCCCGCCTAAAAACAGTTACTGAAACCTATTTCTTGCTTACGAAAGCTATCAAATCTATATTTTTCGATCTAATTCAATTTAAAATAGGTATTTTCGTAATCTAGATATTAAACCTATAATTTGATGATTATGAAAGCTATTATTCTGTGTTTTAAGATCAAAAACTCATCAAATCATAAATCTAATCCTTACGAAGCCTACTGTTCATCGATATGAAACCTTATTGATCAAAAATTCTTACGATTAAGCTCGATTTGATTCACGAAAGACGCACTAGATCTCTCCCGATGATAGATACTACTTGTTATATGTCATGTTTGCATAGTAGTAATCATACGAAAGTGTTAGAATAGAAGAGAAGAGCTAGAGAGTATTTTTCATCATTTTCCAAATTTTCATTTCAAATGGAAAATAGAAATGGGAGGGAGAAGTGAATTACAAAATGTAAAGACTTGTATAAATACCCTTCCTGGATGGGTATTTATACTTATTGGTAATCTTATTATATTTTCCTAACTTTAGTCAAACCTTGGTCAACTTTACTTAACTTTGACCAAGATAGACTTTATTACATTATAATTACTAATAAAACCATAAAACTAAACAAAACTATACAAAGACCAATTCATATAATAATAAACACTTTTCTTGATCCTAACGGACTCATTTTCTCGATTTTTCAAGTTTGGTAAATTTTAGTGATTTTTAAGTGAGATGTGATATTTTTAGTTTTCTATTATAATTGGGTATTTTGGATAGATGGGTGAAGTTTATCAATAATTTCGGTAATATGATTACTTTAACAGAAATTAAATATTTTAGTCGTTTTGTTCCATCATTCCTAGACCTAGACGTAAGTAATTGAACGACTCTCGTTTAAGAGGTTTAGTTAGAATATCGGCGATATTACGGAACCTTTTCGATGGAGATATTTCCCTTTTGAACATTGTCGCGAAGGAAATGGTGACAAATTTTGATTTGTTTAGTACGCGAGTGTTGAATGGGGTTTTTGCTTAAATATATTTGCTCTTTTGTTGTCACACATTATAGGAATGTCGTCGAGAAGAATGACATCATCAACGAGAGCTTGTTTCATCTATAGTGCTTGTTGGCATGCCTTTCCAGCGCTTATGTATTCGACTTCGGTAGTGGATATAGCAAGAGCGGTTTGCTTCTTTAAAAACCAAGATGTTAAACAACATCCCATAAACGTACAAATACCGCTAGTGCTTTTTCGGTCCACATAATCTTTTGCATTATCAGATTCGGCATATACTACGGTTTCTATGTCAGACCCCTTAGGATACCATAATCCCAAGTGCGTAGTGCCTTTAATGTATCGGAAGATACGTTTAACCGCTTCAAGATGAGAGGTCTTGGGATCCTCTTGGAAGCGTGCACAAAGGCAAACACTAAACATGATATAGGGCCTACTTGCCGTTAAGTATAATAAACTACCTATCATACCTCTATATTTAGTATTATCCACAGACTCACCTTTTTCGTCTTTTATGAGTTTCGTTTCCATAGACATAGGAGTTTTCATGGGCTTAGAATCTTTTAATACAAATTTCTTAAGCATTTCTTTTATATATATTGATTGATTGAAGAACATATCATCTTCTAATTTTTTTATTTGTAGTCCTAAGAAAAAGTTTAGTTCGCCCATCATACTTATTTCAAACTCATCGTGCATGATCTTGGCAAAATCATCACATAACTCTTGACAAGTTGAGCCGAATATAATGTCGACGACATATATTTGAACAATTATGAGATTAGAATTTTTCTTTTTAGTAAAGAGTGTGTCATCTAACATTCCTATAGTATAATTATGTTTAATAAGAAAGGATTTTAATCTATCGTACCAAGCTTTAGGAGCTTGTTTAAGTCCGTAGAGCGATTTCTTGAGTCTATAAACATGATTAGGTTTTACGAAGTCAATGAATCCCGTAGGTTGTGCCACGGAAACCTCCTCATTGATAAAACCATTAAGGAATGCACTCTTCACATCCATTTGAAATAATTTGAAATCTAGTGCGCATGCATAAGCTAATAAGATTCTTATAGATTCAAATATAGCTACGGGTGCATAAGTTTCGTCATAATCAATTCTTTCTTGTTGATTGTAACCTTGGGTCATATTCTTAGGATTTGGGACTAATTCCTAAATATCATTTGAGATAAATTAGTTTAATTCTTCTTGCATAGAAATTACTCAACTTTCATCTTTTAAAGCTTCATTTATATTTTTAGGTTCTATGATTGAAATAAAACAAAAGAAATTACTTTTGTCTTGAGCTTGTGCTCTAAGAGTTCTTTGATTTAAGTTACCAATAACATTTTCTAGTGGATGACTTTTAGATTCTTTAATATTAATGATTTCATTATTTTCTAAGAATTTATCTTCGTTATCATTGCCTAAGGGCCTTGTTTCATTAACCTTAATAGCTTCTTCTTCGACTAAGTCATCATCCTCCAAAGGTGATCTTTTAGGCGGGGGAGGAGTTTCATCGAATATCACATTTAAGGATTCTTCGAATTTCATGGTTTGTTTGTTGAGTATTATATAGGCTTTACTATTTTGCGAATATCCTAAGAAAACACCTTCGTAAGACTTTGGGTCAAACTTGGTGAGATAATCTTTTATATTAAGAATGAAGCATTTGCTTCCAAATACTTTGAAGTAGTTAAGATTAGATTTTCTACCTTTTAATAATTCATATGGGGTTTTTCCTAGAATGTGTCTAATTGAAATTCTATTGATTATATAAGTTGATGTGTCGACCGCGTTACACCAAAAATTTTGTGGAACGGATTGTTCATTTAACATAGTCCTACTCATTTCTTGTAGAGTACGATTATTTCTTTCTACTACCCCATTTGATTATGGAGTACGAGGGGCGGAAAAATTGTGAGTAATCCCATTAGAGTCACAATAGTATCTGAATTGTACTTCATTATTAAATTCTCGACCATGATCCGTTCTAATCGACACTATAGAACATCCTAGTTTTTCTTGAATCATTTTACTAAATATTTCAAATTTTTCGAAAGCTTCGGTTTTATTTCCTAAAAATCTAGTCCATGTAAATCGAGAATAGTCATCTACTATTACTAAGGTATAACGATTTCCTCCATAACT
Source organism: Tanacetum coccineum (assembly GCA_026074375.1). Lineage (NCBI taxonomy): Eukaryota > Viridiplantae > Streptophyta > Magnoliopsida > Asterales > Asteraceae > Tanacetum > Tanacetum coccineum. Next base: position 4,192 of record BQNB010054952.1, read on the forward strand.
CCGTATGGCAGAAGGGCCGAATAAGTCCATGTGTAATCGTTCTAATCATCTAGTTGTCGAGACTATATTTTTGGCTTTGTGACTAGCATGAGCTTGCTTTCCAATTTTGAAAGCGTCACAAAAGTGTCAGTCGAATTTAAGCTTGGGTAGATTTCGAACTAACTCATTAGATACTAGAGATTGAATTAATTGCATATTTACGTGACCTAATCTCCTATGCCATAAGGTAGAATTTTCATCTAAGGTTGCAAGACATGTTTTATCTTTCGGCTTATTTCCTAGTTTCATCACATATAAGCCTCTTTTTCTAATTCTTTTACCTATGACTTTTTTGTCTTTAATTATTTCGCTATCATGTTCGGTAAATATTACTTTGCAATTATTATCACATATTTGAACAACACTTAGCAAGTTAAATTTTAGATTATCTACGTGCTCAACATATTTAATAATGAGGGAGTCATGAGAAATCGTACATTTGCCTATGATGTTACCACGTAAATTACTTTCGAAAATAATGTTACCTCTGTTGTATGCTTTGTATGTAGAGAATAGCTTTCGGTTACCCATCATGTGTTTTGAGCATCCACTATCTTTAATCCACTTGTCGGGCTACAAATTTATTCCCAAGCATATCTATTTAAATAACATAATAATTCAAACATTTGGTCCCCGATATCTCATGGGTCCGAAATTGTTAGTACCGTACATCCTTTGCATATGTTGTATTTGATTTGGATGCATAAAAGGTTGACAACTTTCCCATGGAGCATAGTTTAGTCGTTGGGAATTATTCACATTGTTGGATATGCATTAGAGTAGTTTTGTCTATTTTGATCTTTCCTAGGTTGTGGTGTTTTAGACCGAGGACGAGAACTATTATTTCTTTTTGGTGGTGGAGTTTTTAACCTAACTTTGGGTTTGGTAAATCCAACTCCGGGTTTTAAAGATGGTTTATAAAAACTTTTTACTTCATCATCACTTGCAACGGGAACTTTAATATTGTTTACAATTATATATTTGGGTTTCGGACTTGAATTTAATTCAATGGATTTTTCTTTAATAGACTTGGGTTCAAGTTCTTGTGATTTTACAAAATTTATTTGTTTAGTTCCACTTGTTGATGCTTCGGCCGAATTAAATCCTAGACCCGATTTGTCTCCGGATGGTTTTTGAAAACTTAGCATTTTCTTAAGTGAGTGAGTGCTTTTATTAAATTGATCTAGTTTAGCTATTTCCTCGTTAAGTTTTTCGTTTTCATTTTTAATATTTTGACATGTTTTACATCCAAGATTAACTCTTTGTTTTTTTCTAATCAAGACACTTTTTCTTTTATTTCGAGAACCTCATTTTTTAGCTTATTTTTAATTAGTTTTAGTGACTTATTTTTAGATATAAATTTTAGACCTAATTTGCAAAATCGATTATATTCACTATCTAAGTCTAAATTCTTTCCTATTGGACGATAAATCATCACTATAATATTAGATTTCGAAAAGTACCTCATTAGTCGCTTGAGCTTACAAGACAAGTTTCGATTTAGTCTTTTTTCCTCATCTTCGCTGGCTATCGCTCCATGTTCCTCCAACCAAAGCCCTTGGTTCTTGCTATTGGGGAATTTGGGCATTCTCCGATGGGTCGTTTAGATCTCGCATCTAAAGCATTTTCTTTCGATTTTACCATTTTTGTCATCTTTACTTCTTTGGAATGACTTTCTTTCATCACGTGGTTGTCTTACAAACCTTCCTCGTCTTATGAAAAACTTATTGAAGTCTCTCACGACCATAGCATACTATTCGTCTTCACTATTGGAGATCGAACTTTCTTCATCACTAGATTCCTTTTTAGCCTTCAAAGCGAGAGATCTACTTTGTTCTCTTTTGCCTTTGACTATTTCAGAGATCTTTCGTGATTTATCACTTCATATAATTTCAAAGTTGCGATTAAGTTCATCATATTGGTAGAGATGTCAAAACTCTTCGACTCTTTAATAGCCAGTGACTTTTGCGCGACCATTTTGGATGAAGTGCCCTTAAGAACTCTTCCTAACATAGTTCTTGATTAGATAAAAAACCTTCATCAAATTGCTTTTAAACTAGTAATGTAGTGCTAAAATCTTGCAAAAGCATTATCTATGTTTTTCCCTCTTCCGGAGACTTCGTAATTTATATTATTGTTGAACAAGAAGATCTATTTTGTTATCCTTGACTTGACTATTACATTGGTGTGTGGATTAATAAAGTATTCCCAAATTTCTTTTGCGGTTTTACACATAAATATTCTTTCGTATTTTTATGTGGCAAAGCTTTATTAAATTAACATTTTTGCTTTATTATTTTTAGCAGGTTGCATTTTAAGCTCATCGCTTTATTTGTCAAATGGTACAATTTCATCCTTTTTAGATTCGGGATTATTTTGAATGGGAGGAAAATCACCATTGATAATAATGTGCCAAAAATCTATATCTTTTGATTTCACATAAGTTTAAAATCTATTTTTCCAATAAATAAATCCATCACTTTCAAATAGTGATGCCTTTTCATAGATTGCCCTTCTAGATATTTTTCAGATTTCATAGATCGATTCAAGTTTTAAATTACAATTTAATTTGAAAATCTTGTTTGAACCTGGCTCTGATTCCAATTATGGAAACTAGAAGGGGGGGGGGGTTGAATAGTTTACCGCTTTTTAAGTTTATTTATCGTTTGTATATAAAAAGTTAGATTCGGTTTTTTATGTGCTCTCAATGTACACGCATTATGAACAATCTTGTTAAGTAATTAAATAGTTAACAAGAATTAATATTAAAATTTGCAAGACAAAGAGAGAAACAGTGTTAGAAGGATCAAAACCACACAAAAGGATTTATATGTTTGGTTTTAGTGACGATGGCTCCTCTTGCCCTACTCCACTCCTTCGATGTACCCAACCCCAACTCGAGAGTTCTCTTCACTATGTCAACAAACTCCTTTTAGGCGGATAAAACCGTACACAAGTAGCTTACACCAATTTTCGACACTAAGCCAAATGTTGAGTCCTAATCTTAGCAAGAACCAATCCACCACACACTTATATTTTGAGGCCTAAAATACACACATAGTAGGACGCTCCCATTTTTGTCTTTTCCAGAGGAGGTGTTTTATGGATCAATTTTATTCAATTTTAGGGGCAAAATTTGAATTCAAAATTTTATTTTGAATAAAACATTTCTTATAAATACAAAAATGTTTTGTATAAGTTTTAAAAATGTTTGTTACATTTTATAAAAATGCAAGGTTTAGGAAAAATAAAAATTCCTTTGATCACAAATAATTAAGCATTTATTTATTCATACCTTTAAGTGATTAATTTTTGAAATAAAAATTTACGACTAATTACTTGTTTACGTTTAATTTTACATAGAGCGTTTTTATATTTTGTGATTATCAAAACATAGAGAAGCCAAAAAATATCAATAACGTTTTTAGGCATTATTTCTATCAACAGTATTTATAGATAAAATTTATATTATTGTCGGATCATGAACGTTGTAATTGAACCATATCTTGGCAGGGCGGCACGAAAGCGTGTTTCCAGCCATGGCGGGTTTCATACCCGTTTATCTGGTCCAACGCTTGCATGTCTGAACTAAACAGTTTTATTTTTGGAATTTCTTACGCCCGTATCTTTGCAGGGATCACCAGTTTATCTTTGGCATGTCGCCCCGATCTTTAGAGACCTGCGTGTATCACTTCGTGTTGCTTATCAAGTTTTTTTAGCTTTGTTGTGGGATTTACGTATTGCAACTGCAATAGGTTGTTAAATTTTGATTGCTGAAATTGACCCATATGCATAGAAGGATTGGAAGTCTGTGACTTGGCTAGGCAACCTATTAGGTAAGCAGCCATTGCGTACTTCCACTTTTTCAAAACCTTTGACTATTATCTACGCCAATCAATCCTTCCTATCACAATATACAAACGAAGGCGATGATGATAACACAAAACTAAGCCATTTCATCAGATCTGGAATATATCTGGATTTCAATGCGAGGAAAAATGAGAACGAAAGTGGGAGAGGAAGAAGTGGGTTTTGTTAAAGTATATTAATGAGAACGATCGTGGGATAGGGGTTCTAAACTGTGGTAGGGGTTTTATTCCTATCACATGCGCCCGTTTGATAAAAAATACAAATATAAACTGGCCCACACGATAGTGACAAAACCCTCATCATTTGGCCGGTGTTATGAAGTACAATCTTATATAAACGAATAGTGTTAGCACATTTTCGATGCTACATTGTGTTCGCTACTCATTGCATACATCTAATCTCCCACCAGTTGCATGCTACTGTGTTGAGGCAATGGTGAATACGAGCGGTTTCAATAGAAGGACTGGAAGTCTGTGACTTGGCTGGGCAACCTATTTGGTACTACCATGGCAGGCTTCTATTTTTTCAGAACCTTTGGCTCTTATCTGAGCCAATCAATCCTTCCTATTACAGTACAAAAAATAAGGTGATAATGATAACACGAAGCTGAGCCTTTGACCCAGCCGATTTTACAATATACAATAACCAAATATAATCTTTATTACTGGTTTGGAAGTTTCAGTGTGACAGTCATCTAATTTATGATGTGCACCAATTTTGAGCAGCCTATGAGCGTTTAAAGCATCTAGTGCGATAGTGTATGCGCACATAGGCTGCTCAAGAATAAGAGTACGCATAAGCTTTTTGAATGATAACTCTGACATTAGTTAATAATAGTTTGTGTATTTGGATGATATTACCATTAATAGTGGGACAGGGAGGTGTTTAGTAAATTGGGGTTCGTGTACTTCTGGAATGGCGCTCGACCAAAAAATATTGGGTTTTGTTGAATTATATTAAAATTTACCCTACATCAAGCTGATGAGGTAGTATGCATTGTGGCAAGGCAACTCACTAGAACTGTAGCCATAGTGCCTAACTCTAAGAGGTTGTGATGATAATCTTTGAGTGCTCTGAGTAGGTTCGATTAAAATTTGGATTATGTGCATCTTGGCGGGGCAAGTTTGGTCAATTTGCTGCCATGGCGGTCGTATCCTCATATCCGCTTGCTTACTTATTAGGGCCTCAAAATAAGAAGATAATTACTTTTTGCATTATCCTACGAGTGCTATAACATCCGTCTAAAAGGTCGTTACCAAGAAAGTCATTGTCTGCATTGTGGCACGCCAAGGTTTTTTAGCTCGCAGCCACGGTGCATTCTCGATCGGTTTCTATTAATGAGAATGGTGGTGATATAGATTGTGAAAGGCTATGATGAAAATGAATTTCTTCGAAAAAACTTAGATCATCCGTAGTTTGGCATGGTAGTTTCTTGCATTTGCAGCCATGGCGGGTGTATTCTCTATCTTTGATTGTTGGTATATATGGTGAAAAGTTATATTTCGGGATGCATTATCCACTTTGTAGCGTGGTATATATGTCTCAGTTTTATTATGGTTTGTGTGTTTGGTGTCTCACCATAAAGTTTTACAAAATCGTTAAGCTATGTAGGTTCATGTTACTTTAAACAAATTGTATGCATGTCATTTGATTTGGATTCTTTGTTATTCGAGTTGCGTTGTTGTTAAGTCGTTTTTGTTGATGTAGGTTTAGTTTTAAGAATGTGGCATCTTGTGCTTCTTTCTTTGTCTATAATTTGTCGTGACTGTTGTGCTTATTTAGGAATTTCACGTGTGTTAGGTTGAAATAATGTCAGAATCAATGCATTGTTTTGAAATGAGAAAGAAGTGGGAGAGGAAGTTTTGTTAAATTATGTTGTGTATTTATATGGACTTGAAATTAGTAGCTTTTTTGGTGGGGCAGGTTCATAACTTTGCAGCCATGTCGGATTTATCTTTTAGATTGTCCGTATCTTGGCGAGACACGTTACTGATTCTGTAGCCATGGCAGATAAATGTAAAACGTTTGATTCAAAATGTTTTGATTAGTTAAATAATCGGGTCTCACTTTTGTGAGGTGAATGTGTGATTGTTTGCTTAGTGCCTATCGGTTGCTACAGCGTGTTGGGTACCACCCAGTCATATCTTGGCATGGCATCGCTATAATGTCTTTGTAGCCACGACAGATCTTTGTTCCAATTTACTAAAGACTTCCCTCTCCCACTTTCGTTCTCACAGTTCTTGTACCATCGGCCGGTAAGATGAGATATTTACTAAACGTCTCCCTATTCCACTTTTGGTCTACCAAACTTCTCCCTACTCTACTTTCGATCCTCTCTCACGATGTCTGTGTTTATCACGCATGGAGGACAGGTGTTTTCTACTTTCCAGTGGGGTAAATATGGTGTCACTTTTATTATGGTTTGTGTGTTTGTTGCTTTGCCAGAAAGTTTCACAAAATCGGTAAGCTATCACGTATTTGATCGTGGGTTCATGTTAAGCTGAACTTGAATTTTTGTTGTTCTAATGCTTGCTTGATTATTGTTTTCATCATGGTCGGCTGCTTTGTCTTATGCTTTAGTGGCCTATTCCAGGTTAGCTTTTTATTTTTGCGAAATATAAGCAATGATGATACTATGACATTTGTGAGATCCTTATTGATATTTATGTGTCAAATCAGCGCGTATCTTGGCGGGACAGCACTAAGAAAATAGTGTTTGCAGCCATGGTGTGCCGAACACCTTTTCATCCGGATCCGCACTTGCAAATTTGAGCCTTTAAATCTAGATATCCGTCTCTATTGACCATCCATGTGTCCATGTCAGGAGTCAACAACATCGATTTCGAGACTGAAATTATATCTCTGTGGTTGTTGACTCCTTACTTGGACGTAGGAATGATCTTTCAAGTATGCTTAAATGTAAAAAATGACTTCTAATATGGCATACATGACAATCACAAAAACCCTTATCGTATATTCGGATATTACGTTGTGCTTGATAAACATTGTTTACATATGATGTCCCACCGGTTGCGTGCTACATCCATGAGGCGATGATGAATATGAGCATGTACAATAAAAGAAGTGACCGTTTGTAACTTGGCTAGGCCATCCGTTGGGTGTGCAGCCATGCCAGACTTACACTTTTTCCCAACCTCAAGCTCTTATCTGAGCCAATCGATTTTTTTTCGGGCATCGATATTTTATCATCCTTCTACAATGTGGAAAGTCAGATAATGATGAGAACGGGAGTCTGAACCTCAGATGTATTTGTTTTCTACATACAATTTATTGTAGAAATCTACCGCTTCATGATGTGTATTGATTCTTGAGCAGCTTATCAGCGTCTAGAACATCAAACGAGATGCTCTACGCGCGGATAGGCTGCTCAAGAATAAGAAATCGCATCAGCAATTCGGCTATCTGAGTCTGTACCAGAAAACTGTTATTAAGAATGTATTATTTACAAGTCCGCATGTTATATATATTTTAAACCCCTTTTAAGAAACAATCTGATCAATACATATATGGCTCTTTTTCTGTCTTTCTCGAGACGTCCAATTAGCTAACGGCACAAGTGATTGATTTCAGTCCTGCAGTATAAGAGCAAATAACACATATATCAGCGTTGTTGATGACGCGGATATAAAATACGTTGCTTTCTTTTGTTGTTAGTTCTTCTACTGCAGAACGTAACCCGGTTCTCTTTACAATTAACTATACGGACGCAGAGAGAATGTACAATGTGTTCTCTCACATTTATGCACATAAAAGACGTTTATCATTAACAGAATGCGTTCTACCAAAGAACACTTTGAAACCGAAGAGAATGTCGTGGAAAATGATGTGGTGCAAATCACTTTCCGCCATGTCCTCTTTGGTTTTCCATTGTTCTTTGTAAAAGCCCATTATATTTTCAACCAGCGCCTTCTGCGAATTTGTAATCGAAAGGACATAAACTACTTTACGGTGTTATATTCGGCCCCACAAGAGACTCTTATCAAGGATAAAATGTGTTCCACCAAAGAACATCGGGGAATGAAAGAGAATGGCGTGACAAGTAGTCTGATGCATATTACTTTTTGCCTCGCCCTCTTTTACTCCATGTCCTTCTTTGTGCACGTTTATCTTATCACTGATAAGCACTTTTTTGGGGCCAAAAATCGCACCAAGTAACTCACCTAGGCCTCTGATGAATCGAGAAATTTCTAAACAAATATATTGCTTATTTGTAACCATTTAAAACGGATTTCTTTTTGGTCTTCTTTATTTGCCAAAAAGTTTGCTGGTAAATTCCATCCTTTCGGAATTGAAGAAAAACAGATAACCCCGCGCTCCGCAGTGGAGCGTGGGTTAAAATCCTCGTTATATAATAAAACTGGTTAGGTTCGGTTTTTATGGTTCGGTTTTTGGACGAAAACCGAAACCGAACCGAAATATTTTGATTTTTGAAAAAATAAAAACCAATCCATCGATTTTTAGGTGGTGTTTAGTTGTAGAAAAATTTTCATGTTTTTCTGTTTCTAAATTTTTAGAGAATGAAATGGTTTTTCTTCTCTAGAGAATAGTTGGGAATTTTAAAAATATGTTTAGATTGAAGTTGTATTTTTCCTTTTAGAAATGGAGAATAGTAAAATGTGATTTTCTGTTTTTCTATTTAAATTAGAAAAATGAGAACCTTTAATTTTTTTTTTTAATATTGGAAAAAAAATACGACTAAACAAATTTTTTGTTTTTTCATTCCCAAATGAAAATTTTCTTTTTGATCAATTTTTTTTAGTTTTCTATTTGATTCTAAATCATCGCATAAAAAATCATTTCAAGAACCACTTCCAAATATCCACTACCCCTTATCGAAAGTGTGTGCTTGCATGTTTAATTAGATTCCCTTATGAAAACATGTAACATACGCATCAAAACCTGTACCAATAATTAGGTGCATAAAACGGCATCACTCGAACCCCACAACACTCGCTACATAAACCAATCACGTACTAGCACGTGTCAATTCCGTAACAAACTTTTTCCTCATTGCTATTCCGCTTGTTATGAGATTCTCATTTTCCAACAAATTTTATAAAATCATTTTTTTCTCTCTCTACAATCTTCATTCCTTTCTCTCTCTACATTCTCGCTGCAAATCATCATCACAAAATATCTGAATTTCAGGTGATTTTTAGTTTAATTGATTCATTTTTAGCTTATTTTTTATGCTTATTTTGTGATTTTTCGGTTATTTTAAGCTAATTTGTTAACATTTTTTGTTTAATCCTTCAATTGTAGCTTCGAATTTTGTATCTCGCTTCAAATCTCATCTTCGTCACGAAAGCTAGGTAATCTATCGTTACTATTTTTGTTAATTTGTGTATTTTTAACATTTTAGTTTAAACTCGCGTGATTAGGTTCAATTTTTGTTTATTTTTGTTTATTTAGGCTAAATGTATGAAGTTAATATCATTTATGATTAGGTTTTGTGTAATGTATAACAGAGAGTGAGTGGTTGAATGTATTTGATAACATTTTTGTTTAATCGTTCAATTGCAGCTACGTTACGAGCTTCGATTTGTATATCTCGCTGCGAATAATCGAATAACGTCATCTTCGTCAGAGAATCTCAGGTGATTACGTTCAAATTTTGTTTACGATTCATGTTTAGCTTTATTTTGATGTTTAGCTTGTAATTTTTTTGTTAATTTAGGTTTAAATTGTGTATTTACGGAATTTTATGATTTTCTATTCGTTTAGGTTTAATATGTTAAGTTTATTGAATTTGTGGTTAGGTTTTGTGTAACGTATACAGAGTACGGATGTTTGAATGAGTTCGATAACGTTTTTGCTTAATCGTTTACCTGTTTCGAGTTTCGAATTGTGTATTTGCGTGATTTTGTGTTAATTTAGGCTAAATGTAAGAAGTTTATTGAACTTTTTAGTAGGTTTTGATATATAATTTATACAGAGTATGAGAGTTTGAATGAATTTGAGAGCGTTGTTGTTTTATCGTTCAATTGTAGCTACGTTTCGAGCTTTGATTTGTGATTTTCTGGAAAGTTAGGTTTAACATGTAAAGTTTGTTCGAATTTGGATTTGGTTTTGTTGAATTTTGAATGAATTTGGTAACGTTAAGATCCGATTAGGTGATTAGGTGGAATTTAAACATCGCTTATTGTGTGTAGTTCTTTATCTAAATAGAGGTTATTTTCGGACGAAGCTCTGCTTCTGTTTGTAATTCATCATGCTTGCGATAGAGATGTAAGTCAAGTGATTAGTTTTGTTATCGTCAGTCAAAAATATGCTTAGGCGATTAGTAACACTATTGTCTGTTGAAGTTTGGTTTCGATGAGTAGTCCTTTGTGTTCGTCATCTATATTTGAATTTTTCTCAAAGCCTGAGGTTCTAGATTTCCAGCTTTTGTTTGAATGTTGAATAATTTTGACAACCTGAGATTTGGATATATGACTATTTTATGATATTGCATCATTTATTTAACTGCATTTAAGGATTTAGGTTTCATTTGTGTTCAGTAGGCTAGTTATTTGCATAATATACACAGAGTCTATACAAGTTAAATGAATATCTTAACATACTTTTACTGATATTGGAGTGGTGGAATTTACGGGATGTTCTCTGAAATTGCAGTCCTGATATCAGCAAATTGCCTAATTTTAACTTAGCGATTTCATATGTTTTTGTATAGGATTTTGGATTAGTACATACTGGGGTGTGTCCGAGAGGGCTTTCTAACACTCCAACCTTGACTTATCTGCACGTATGTCTTATCTAAAATTCTGTCTTTGATTGAAACATTATGATACACGAATTTATATCCTGAAGCTTTTCACATTTTTACTAATTTCAGTAATTTTTCGTTCATATACCATTGAGATTACTAAAACCAGTTTATATATGTTGTTCTTCGTGCATAACAGTGAGATTATTCAGACTGATTGATATCTGTTACCGGACGGGTGTACTCTGTCACAGGGAGAGATAATGAAGTGGTAAAGAAAGGAGAACCATGGAAGAAGGCAGCGTGGAAAAGAAAATAGGAAAGTCTTCCTCATCGGGACCACAAGGGCTGATGAGGAGACCTTCCCGAAGCGCTGCCACAACCACCTTCTCCATGGAGGTTTTCGATAACGAGGTGGTCCCCGCATCCCTCCAACAAATTGCTCCGATCCTTCGGGTTGCAACAGAGATCGAAAGTGACAGACCTCGCGTTGCTTATCTCTGTAATGACTTGTTTTCTCAGCTACTTCATTTGATACATGGATCCAATCTCTTTGATCATAATTATAACTATAATTGTTTTATAAGTTAACTCATTGTTGTACATGGTATGCTTTTCTGCTGTGTATGATAAAGGTCGTAACTATGCATTCGAGAAAGCAGATAGGTTGGATCAAAGCTCCAATGGTCGTGGTGTTCGACAGTTTAAAACAGCTCTGCTTCAACGTTTAGAGAGGGTATGGAAATTATGCCTTTAAGCTCTTTGACTTACTTTTAAATTTATATTAATCATGATTTCTTTAGAGATTAGTTAACTATTTGATACTTGTCTCAAAATAAGTGTTAGCCAGATATGACAGACATTATCTATGGAACAACTTTCTGTTTAATACATGAATCATAACAGTTTAAAAGTTACCAAAATATCACGTTTACGAATGTGAAAATATATGGGCTATTGTCAACACAGATGATAACTTGTGAATCTATGTAGTATGGATAAGAAAAGTGTTGAAGACTTAATCTGTGATACTAATCTCTTAATATTCAATATGGCCTTCTTTTTGTGATAAACCTCCCTTCAGTTTTTGTTAATCATTTGTATTTGCTAACATTTAAAATTACATAACATGTTCTATAGACGGGCTCAACTCATCCAATTCTTGAACTTGGATCCATTAGGGATTAGGGCTCACAAGCCTCTCAGCTAATTTGGAATTACATTTAGCATATTTATACAACTATCAGCTCCAATTTTCTAACTATCTGTGTTGAGTTTGAAAGAAACTTCAACTGAAATTGGGAATGTGCTTCATCAGGACGATGCCATAAGTATAGACGCTCGTGTTAAAAAGACAGACGCACGGGAAATTGAGAGCTTCTACAAGCAATATTATGAAAAATATGTCAAGGCACTCGATCAGGGAGATAAAGCAGATAGGTAATTAGCCAGGCGTAGATGTGATTTTGAAAGTCAAATTATGATTATGTGAAGAATTATTTAATGATACATATCTTCTGCTTCATGTCTTTATTACCAGAGCCCAGCTTGGAAAAGCATACCAAGTGGCTGGAGTGCTGTTCGAAGTCCTCTGCGCTGTTAACAAGTCTGAAAAGTCCGAAGAAGTTCCTGCTGATGTCAGATCCCGCCTTTTTATTAGAACTGTTATTTTGTGGTTTTATTTATTACTTAATGCGTCTGTTCTTTGTATACATAGATCATTGCATCAGCTAGAGAAGTTGAGGCAAAGCAGGTGATATATGCTCCTTACAACATTCTGCCTCTCGATTCTGCTGGGGAATCACAGTGCATCATGCAATTCGAAGAGGTAGCCCCACGTTCTATTAATTTATCTATGAAAGATGTAGCACAAGCACTCTGATTGATAAGGGGAAATTTTTACGTTTGTTCATTTATTTATCTTTGTGGAAATGTAGATTAAGGCAGCAGTCTCTGCCATCAGGAACACGCGTGGCTTAAACTGGCCACCCTCTGTTGATCAGCACCAGCAAAAATCAGGAGAATTGGATCTTCTTGATTGGCTAAGGGCAATGTTTGGGTTTCAGGCATGTAGTCTTTCAAGATTAACTCTATCAATTGAAGATAGTGTCATCTTATGTCATGTTGTTTGAATCTTTATTTTCCAGAAAGACAATGTAAGGAACCAGAGGGAGCATCTGATATTGCAACTTGCCCATCCTCAAGCAAGGTTGACGCCTAAGCCTGAACCGAGTAACAAGGCATGAACCTCATGTAAAACCTGCTTCTATTGTTATTTTGACAGAACTTTTTTGATTTTGCAATGGTTTATTTATGGTATCTGTCAAAGGCTATTTCCCATATGGTAGAGATTCCAGAGACGGCTAGTTATTCAAATATATATTTTTCATTTTCTAGACACCTGTAATGTAGGCCACTTTGTAACTTTTATATAATGGGTGAGCTCATGATTGGTGTATTCAAATGTATCAGCCTATTCGTATTCCTTGATTATGAATTATCATCACGTTTACTCGTCTTAACTCTTTAATCTTTTTTGCACAAATGTATGTTATAAATTCTAACTTTAAAAGTCATTATGATGCAGCTGGATGATCGAGCTATTCAGGTAGTTATGAACAACCTCTTCAAAAATTACAAAACCTGGTGCAAGTTCTTGGGAAGAAAACACAGCTTAAGGTTAGATATGTGATCTGGGCACTTTTCTTAATTGTAAAATTTTCATTCTAGTGGATAAATGTGTGCATGTAATTTACTTTTCTTTATGCTCTATTGGTTTACTAAAGACAATGTCTTGCAGGCTACCTCAAGGACAAGAAGAAGGGCAACAGAGGAAACTGCTCTACATGGGCCTCTATCTTCTTATCTGGGGCGAGTCTGCTAATGTACGCTTTCTACCAGAGTGCCTGTGCTACATCTTTCACAATGTAAGTATTCCATTTATTTGCTACATAATTCTGAAATATGTGACCAGGATATTGACACTGTCATGGTATCCATGCAGATGGCATATGAACTTCATGGCTTGTTAGCTGGAAACGTCAGCATCGTGACTGGAGAAAATATCAAGCCTTCGTATGGTGGGGACGATGAAGCATTCCTTCGGAAAGTTATAACTCCAATTTATCGAGTCATAGAAAAGGTACTCCTGCTAATGCAACCATATGTACATATAATCAAACTTAATGGGTGGTTTTTTACAGTTTAGTGTAATTATGCTTCTTGTAATCATCCAGGAAAGCAATAGAAACAAAAATGGAAAGGCTCCTCACTCTGCTTGGTGCAATTATGATGATCTCAATGAATATTTCTGGTAAAGTCTTCTAACAATTAGTCTAAAATTATGGTTTTGAACCTCAATATATTCTTATTTTTTTATTTGATATTAAAGGTCATCAGATTGTTTTGCTTTGGGTTGGCCCATGCGTGATGATGGCGATTTTTATAAGTCAACACGTGATGTAGCGCAGGTTCTCTTCTTCTATACTGGTATATGACTACTGTTGGTTTCAACTGATCTATGGGATTGATAGATATATTATTGTGATTACAGGGAAAGCAACCAACTCATAAGGCTGGAAGCCTTGGAAAATCGTACTTCGTCGAGGCACGATCATTTTGGCATACATTTCGAAGTTTTGACCGTTTGTGGACATTTTTTATACTAGCTCTCCAGGTAATAAGAAAATGTAGTAAAATTTTGCTCCACTGTTTTTGACAATACATGCACCTTATATCGAACTGTTCAATTGCAGATTATGATTATCATTGCATGGAATGATGTTTCAGTATCAGAAATTTTTGAGACGAAGATGTTATATAAGCTATCCAGTATTTTCGTCACAGCAGCTTTTCTCCGCTTCTTCCAAAGTATGTTTAGTTTTCTTATTATTTAGTTGGAGTTCGTTCTTTCTATATGGGTAGTTCAAGGAAATTAGTTAACTTTATGGAAAACATACTTCAGCCTATTGGTCTTTGATGGTTAACTCAATGAAGTAAATGCAGGATTTTCACTTAATTTATAATTGTCTTTTGTTTGGTTATAGGTGTACTAGACATTGTTCTGAACTTCCCTGGATATCATAGATGGAAGTTCACTGATGTATTGAGGAACATTCTGAAGGTTATAACTAGCTTTGCATGGTCCTTTGTTCTTCCACTATCTTATATAAATCAGAATGACATCTCAATGCCTTCTGGGAAAGTCGAGGATATTCTTTCTTCCCTAAACAAATTTGAGGGCATTCCTTCTCTATATCTCGTGGCGGTGGCATTGTATTTGCTTCCGAATCTACTTGCAGCAGCGCTTTTCATTTTTCCTATGCTTCGACGTTGGATTGAAAACTCTGACTGGCTTATCACAAGATTTTTTCTATGGTGGTCACAGGTAGAAACTTAAGCCTATTATTCTTTCTTCTTGAAAGATAATGTTATTCTACCTTTTCAAGCAACAAAACCTTTCTCTGCCTCTTATTTGCAACACGTCTGGATGGCTAAAGAACTTACATGCTGGTTTAGGATTGTCAAACTATCTTTTTGAACTATCTGGGTTAATTTTTAATCAATATTTGTGTCCTACAAGTAACTGCAAAATTTTAGTATGTCATTTTCCTAATGCTTTCAATTAAGAATCTCTATTCTGCTATAGAAAGTTTCACTCTTTTGTTCTGCGAGTTCATAAATTTGGATTTCAATGGAGAGGTAATTGATATTCACATACAATTAACTTTACAATCTTCAAACGATATATTCTATGCGGTATCCACACTTCACATGGGCTCAAGAAATTATAAATTTGCTTACCTGAGTTTCACCGGCAACATGTTCTTTGGTGTATTGTCTGAATGAATAGTTGAACTTGTGAAGGTCATAGTCAGAAAGATATGCCATGCTATTGTTAGAATATACTGATTGATTCACTGAATGACCAGCATTGGAAAAAATTGGCATATAAATAAGAGAAAAGTTATATATATGTAGGTTTTTGTTAGGACTAAAGTATGATTAGTGCATTAAATTAGTAAACGTCCTCCCCATGTGTAGATATGTGAAAAGAGACACATTATGGTTTATGGTCTTCATTCTTCAAGATGATTTTTTATTACTGCATTCCAGTGCTCTCTAAACCTTAAACTAGTCAAATCAAAAAGCTTTTATCGTTTGTCCGGGGTCTACGATATGATTCCTTTTTTTCTAGTAGTTCCATTAAAGCAAGGTTATCTTCTAATCCTAAAGAAACATTACCTTCTCATCGTAAAGCAACCATAAATTTTTGACTTTTTTATTCATGTTGGTGTGTGTAGATATATACAGCTCTCTCACCTACATAGAAAGAGGGAACAGATATATTCTTTTCCCGTATTGCATAATTTTTATTGTGTATTATCTTGTTGCCTGCAGCCCAGAATCTATGTGGGGAGAGGAATGCATGAAAGTCAATTTTCCCTTATAAAGTATGTATGGAAACTTTGATTTTTTTACTATATATATTTCGTTGACGCTTATTTGAGATTTACATCTACATGTATCTGTCTATATTAGGTACACTTTCTTTTGGGTTGTTCTTCTCTGTGCAAAGTTTGCTTTCAGCTTTTTTGTTCAGGTGCTGGCACTCTCTCTCTCTCTCTCTCTCTCTCTCTCTCTCTCTCTCTCTCTCTCTCTCTCTCTCTTTCTCCCCTTAACTTGGATATTCCATTAGACAGATGAGCAACAAATTAATGGATTTTCTTACAGTAACATTTTTCTGCTCCACAGATACGACCTTTAATAGAGCCGACAAAAGATATTATGAAAATCAAACGCGTACAATATGCTTGGCACGAATTCTTCCCTAATGGTTTGTCTTTCTCCACCATGGATTTTATTTTGTTCTGTTTTTATGGATGTTTATAATTTTCAGTGAATATGCAGCTAAAAAGAACTATGGAGCCGTTGCTGCACTCTGGCTACCTGTTATTTTGGTGTGTTTTACCTTTTTACATTTTGCATCCTTCTGAACGTAACGAATTTTTCTGTTTTTCATAATCTTTTTTCTTGTTCTTGTTGTGAACGTTATCCAGGTGTACTTTATGGATACCCAAATATGGTATGCTATATTTTCAACTTTGTGCGGTGGTATGATTGGGGCCATTGATCGTTTGGGAGAGGTAACATTTCTTTCTGTTAGAGACATGCATCTGCATTCAAAATGTTTTATTTTAATGTAAATAAACAGAAAAAATGTGCCAGAATAACCTTGTTTCTAATAGTTATAATATTTTGGGCAAAATTGAATAGAAAACACAACGCAGATATTTTAACACAGATTTTTTTTATTATTTTTTTAATAGAAAGTGGACTGTGGGGTGGATGGGTCCTTCTGCTGACAATATAATATCACTAAGTGCCCAGGATAATAAATCTCCCTCTGAACCCTTACAGATTTAGGATGCGTCACATAAACTCCTTCAAAAATGTTATTAAAAAAATCTTGTACAGCTCAGTCCCAAATGGCTCTGTTAAGTTCTCACTTCTTCCGCATTATAAAACTATTATAGGTAAACAATGAAAAAGTATATTGTGCGGATAGTTAAAAGAACATTGGTGGAAGGGGAGTCATAGAAAAGAAACCGGCTGAACGAAAATAATCTATATGTTTGGGTCGTTGTACTTATAAGCATTGAGCATTTTAGATGGTTTAACAATCCATGATGTGGCCACGCCAATGTTCCCAAAAGGGGAGGGCTTTAGGTAGTTTGTGTCTGTGTGGACCCCCCTGGATTAGTCGGAAACCATAGTTACCCAGAAAAAAATAGTTAATCTGGGCCAGTAGCAAGAGACTACTACTAGCGTTGTGAGTGTAAATTGGAACCATAGACTACAAGGGTATTCTAAATCTGGAAAAGATTAAAGGAACTTTTCGCTCAAAATTCTCTACGGATGGGGCACTAGCAATTGGTAGAAGAAAAACTCTGATGTGATTGTTCCAGGTACCATCCTAAGGCGATGATTCAATGTGAATATCTGGGGTTTAAAAAATATACATCTGTTTGCAGGATTGCATGTAAAATAAATATCAAGAAAGTATACGTGCCGCACTTAAGTAAAAAGTGTACAAGAACCTTAATCACAAAACAACATGATATTAAGACACTGAAAACCAAATACTAAATCATGATATCAATATTTTTTTTTAGAACGGAAACTATCTCATAATATAATTATAACAAATCTATCTCACATGTCCTAAGCAACACTTGAACCCACAACCATTTGGTTGGGGAGCTTCTCACACAACAAGAGATACCATTGGGACACAAGCCCTTTGGTCATGATATTAATAATTGATATTTAGCCAGGGTGCTACTTTCTCCTTGGCTGCCAAAACAATTGTAGAATACTTGAATGTGACTGCATATTCCTATGTGATTCCTACTTCAGAGTAAATGCTCTTTGTCAAGCAGATATTCTGTGGTCAATATGACTATTGGGGTAATAAACTGGTCCCACTCATTCTTTAAGCCACTTAGTGATTCATTCCATTGTGGAAATTGTCAAGGGGATAAGCAAGTGGCATGAGCATGGTTGCTATTATGCAGAATCAAGTCAATTTACTGGTTTAGATGAACTTTGATCCTGCAGAACTGTCGGTTTTTTCCCATGTTAACTCCTGTCTGTTTTTCGCAGATACGAACGCTGGGTATGCTACGGTCCCGCTTCCAGTCTATACCTGGCGCATTTAATGCGTATTTGTTGCCATCTGAGAGGGCCAAGAAAGCAGGATTTTCTCTGTCTAAGCGATACACAGAGGTACCTAAAATTATCTGAAGTGTAGTGTGAAGAACAGTTACTCTTAAAGGTATGATACATGAGAATGCTATTCTTGTATACAAATAGGTTACACCAAACAGGAGAATTGAAGCAGCAAAGTTTGCTCAGTTGTGGAATGAAGTTGTGTGCAGTTTTCGCGAAGAAGATTTCATAAGTGACAGGAAAGGCTGATCAACCAACATTTACTCATACCATCTGTAGGTGTTTTTCAAGCATGAAGGTCGAACTTACTATGATTTTATCTATTGCAGGGAGATGGACCTGTTGTTAGTTCCATATTCTTCGGATCCAAGCCTCAATCTGATTCAGTGGCCACCGTTTTTGCTTGCTAGCAAGGTTAGTTTTATCTCCCCATGTTCTTATGTGTGCATCCTATTCTGAGTTTCTGACTGTCAGTGTTCCATCTTTCAGGTTCCCATTGCACTTGATATGGCAGTTCAATTTCGATCCAAGGATAGTGATCTCTGGAAACGTATATGTGCTGATGAATACATGAAGTGTGCTGTTATTGAATGCTATGAATCCTTCAAACTTGTTTTGAATGCTTTAGTTGTTGGACAAACAGAGAAAAGGTTGTGTAAGCTACTTTTCTTGAATCTTTTTTTTTCATTTTCCCATCTTCCCTACAAGCATCCTTTTATCCACAAATATTTGAGCTGACTAAAGTATGAATCCTATTAGCAACTCCAAAGAGGTGAAATGTGATAGAAGGTTGTCCCCGTATTTCATGAGAATTACAAAGATTTCCATTCCAGGATTTCCGGGAAAAAAAATTACATCTCCTATTGAACAACTTGTGTTAAATTACGACTATACAGCTATAGAGTCTCAACCACCTGTTATTGTTTGGTCTCATCAAGGAATGCCGACTATCTTTATAGGCTTCATAAAACTAATATACTCTCCTTTTTTCTTCATATCCCACAGGAATGACTATCACATCGCTTGCCTAATTATGGGTTCTTAAGAGTTAATGCCATCAACTTTTGTTTGAATAAAACCTAAAATCTACGTGTAAATTTACTTAGGGCCACAGAATTATAAATGTTTCACATGCTAGCTCCTTTAAGGTATCCTTTTTTTGTGTTATTTCTTGTTGAACTTTTTGGGCCTTTATTAGAGATTGTGTCATAATGTATAGAGGGTAAGTACACGGTTTTTCCCTTGCTCTTTAAGTAATACATATCAACCATTGATGCTCATGAATTTGATCTAATAACATTGACATCTACCACTGCATATCTGATATTTGATATGATGACAGAATAATTGGTATCATAATCAAAGAAGTTGAAAGCAACATTTCGAAGAACACTTTCCTATTGAATTTCAGAATGGGCTCTCTACCAACTCTACGTAACCAGTTTGTGAAACTGGTGGAATGTCTGGTGAGACCTAGAATAATAAAAGTTAGATTAGTTGTTAGCTTAGTGTCATTTTAACATGCTAGAACTTTCCATATTTGCAGAAAGAGGGTGATGAATCTAAGCACAACACTGTTGTATTGTTGCTCCAGGACATGTTGGAAGTAGTTACACGTGACCTGATGATCAACGAAATTCGGTTTGTAATTTGAGCATTCCATGATATATATAATGACAATAACCAATAATAATTACATCACCATCATCTATGAAATATATTTCATACTTTTTTCCTGATATGTAGTACAAACGTAATAACAGCTTTGTACATGTTTATTTTAGTGAATTGGTGGAACTTGGACATGGTAGCAAGGACTCTGGAACTCAGTTATTCGAGAAAGCTCCTGACTCGAGACCTGCTATTGCGTTTCCTCCTCCAGTTACTGCACAATGGGAAGAACAGGTTATGCACATCTTCTCGTTGCACGTATTATGTACAAGGACTGACACATACAGTACCATTAGTATTTCAACCCTTAGCTTGCTGTTACAGATATTTATAATCCAGTTGTTACCTTTACAGATAAAGCGACTCTATCTTCTTCTCACCGTAAATGAATCTGCTATGGATGTGCCTAAAAACCTCGAGGCACGGCGGAGAATCACATTTTTTACAAATTCATTGTTCATGAATATGCCACGTGCACCTAGAGTTCGTAAAATGCTATCATTCAGGTACAAAAAATATGCCATTAAGCCAAATATAATTAGCTATACTTCATGATTCTGATGCAGAATAAGTCAGATTATTCACGAGGTATTATCATGTATGTATACATGTCTGTAGTTATTATAGCTTCTGCGCTGGGAATACTTTAGTTAGCATGTAGTTTCTTCCGTATAGTGACTATGTATCTTATAACAATCATAATTTATCATAATTTAGTCACTGAAAAATCATCCTGCACTAGAAAAAGTGGACTGGTATTTATCAAGTTATGAAGAAGTGAGGTTGCCTTTGAAGATTATGAAAAGAGAGTTTTAATTACAGTTTGCAACAATGTGTCCACTTGTCTTTTAGGCTGGTGAGTTAGTTCCTCTTCAGGACATTTCTGCACCTGGTTGGTAATTAAACCTTTGTTAAAAAAAAAGTTATATAAATCTTATATTACAGCGTCTGTTTGCAAGGGAACGTAGTCATTGATGTGCATAGAATAGACTGTGTGAACACTTGTACATGAAACCCACAACAATATAATAATTCATCAGCATGTCACGAACCTAATCAATTGGATTGCAGTGTCATGACCCCCTACTATAGTGAAGAGACGGTTTATTCTAAGAGTGACCTTGACATGGAAAACGAAGATGGTATATCTATTAAATACTACTTGCGAAAGATTTTCCCAGGTTCTTGATTATCTAAACTTCAGCTCTTTTATATATACAACTTCCTCCATGAACAAATGTTCATCATGTTTCTGGAATGGAAATATTGCTTTGTCAGATGAATGGGAGAACTTCATGGAACGCGTAAATTGCAAAGAAGACTCGGAAATTTTTGAAAGTGATGAACGCATATTACAGCTCCGTCATTGGGTCTCCTTAAGAGGACAGACACTCTGCAGAACAGGTGTCATATTAGTTTATTATCAAAATGTTTCCCCTACTTTATTGCATTTCTAATGAATGTTAGCTTTCCAGTTAGAGGGATGATGTACTATAGAAGGGCACTGAAGCTTCAGGCATTTCTTGACATTGCTAGTGAAAAACGTAAGGAAAACTTTCTCAGTGCTCGTATACTTTTTTTGTCTCTTGAGCATGGTACATACCCAACATTATGATACAATAAAATAACCCTCTTAAAATTAGTATTGGAAGCATTTTGAGTTAATATTTAAGGTTATTTTATAGACTTCCACGGAAATTAGCTTTCATTTAATAAAGATTTGGGTACTCGTATCTATTCAAATGTGATACAATAATAACTGGATTCATCAAACATGATTCTCATTATATTTTTACTAAAACAAACGTTGCTTTAAATGGGACATCTGGAATCAAGAGTCATTTGAACTTACATTCTCAAATGGGTCAAACAGATTGAGCTAAAAGGGACACCGGTCAAAGTGGCTGAAAGTTGGCCAAGAAAACTATAATAATTACAACCCCCTAAATTCTTGTAGAAAACAGTTTTAGTTTCTTTTATGCGTTCATATTTAAGGCATTAATTATCTGTATAAAATGACAATAGCATCATTGGTAAACCTGACCCGGACAGTTTTGACCATTACCAAAAGACATGTATCAACCCAAACCTGTGTTGACCCATTATCCAACCTGCTCATCTTTTCACTTCTAGTTTGGGTGGAAATATATCAAGTTATCAACTAATCATTTACAGTCATACAAGGACCTATTGTCCATGTCTGGAAACATTTTGGTACAAATTCTGCCTTTTAAGTCAGTCAGAGCTAAGGGTCCCTCACATTTGATTGGACTTATTTTCGGGATTTTACTACGGTGGGTTTTCAAGTTGAGGATATAACATAGATCTTTTGAGCTAAAGTAAATTATGTAGCAGACTTTTCAAAAGTAATGTTTTGTCCCTTACTGTTTATGTTTAAACCACACAGAAATATTGGAAGGCTATAAAGCTGTCACAATTCCATCAGAGGAGGAGAAGAAAAGCCAGAAATCCTTGTATGCTCAACTAGAAGCTCTGGCTGATTTGAAATTTACTTATGTAGCAACATGTCAAAATTATGGAAACCAGAAGCGTAGTGGTGATCGTCGTGCAACAGACATTTTAAATTTGATGGTTAAGTAAGTATTTGATTGGAAAACGGAGATATTTTCTTATATTTATATTACATCTGATAGAAATTATGATTTTTTACTTATTTTTTGTGTATAGCAATCCAGCTCTCCGTGTGGCATACATTGATGAAGTAGAAGAAAGAGAAGGGGGGAAATCGCAGAAGGTCTACTATTCTGTCTTAATTAAAGCCGCAGATAACCTCGATCAGGTAGCTGACCTATTAATTTCTCAACAGCATTCATTAGTTCCACTTCTCATTGCTATAATATAATACTCATATCTACTGATTACTGCATTCTTGCTCTTGTTGAAGGAAATCTACAGGATAAAGTTACCTGGCTCAGCAAAAATAGGAGAAGGGAAGCCTGAGAATCAAAACCACGCCATAATATTTACAAGAGGGGAAGCTCTTCAGACTATTGACATGAACCAGGTATATCCCTATAGGTGTCTATTAGTTATAATTGCTTCTTCAATTTGTCATTGTTTTTCTGTTTGTTTGCATTTCAGGACAACTACTTGGAAGAGGCTTTCAAAATGCGTAACCTGCTTGAAGAATTTCATGAGGATCATGGAGTGAGACCCCCAACAATATTGGGTGTACGTGAACACATCTTTACAGGAAGGTTCGGTCTATATTAAAATGGATTTTGGTATTTGGTTTGGCTTGAATATACACTTCCATTTGATATCATGTGTTTGCTGCAGTGTATCTTCTTTGGCTTGGTTCATGTCAAATCAGGAAACAAGCTTCGTCACCATTGGTCAACGTGTTCTTGCAAGGCCACTCAAGTATGTCTCTTATTCTAAATCATGCAAAATGTAAACATATTCCTTATTTTGATTCATTTTCTTCTCAAACTGGAGGTGCATTTTCTGTGGTAAAGTATAAATGATCAACAATGGTGCATATTTTGGAAGAGCTTTGCTATATCCTCCTACTCTTTATTCCTACCAATCCTCCTACACACACAAACATATAATATGTTTTTTCTCCACTCATTACTCTCCGCATCTAAACCGTCCGTTCTGCCACTTGTCAGTATCTAGTGAGTTCCACATAAGTAGGAACAAATGGTAGGAGGATTTACCATTTCTCATTTTGGAACCATCTGGGACAGTAATTGTAGGTGTCTCTAAGCCAAAATCAGATTAGGAAAGCTGTACCAAGAAACAAAATTTGGCTTCTAAGCACATATTAAAACCTAGAATCATGAGAACATCTAGTATAGTGATTGGCTTGATGGGCCTGAAATAACACTTTTATATTAACTAGTAAGCCACTACAGAACATTCATCTTCTATTCTTCAATTATATTAATATGTTCTTTTATGAAAATACACCTTCTTTGGTCGGTGTAACTAATTTAATACTGATGTAGCAACTAAAAGTAGTTTAAACTAGTTATGCATTATTTTGGTTGTAGGGTTCGGTTCCACTATGGGCATCCTGATGTCTTTGATAGAATTTTCCATATTACACGAGGTGGCATCAGCAAAGCTTCAAAAGGAATAAACCTAAGTGAGGATATCTTTGCAGGTAAATTCCTGATTTAGAAACGTTTTTTATTGAACTTCCCAAGATTCAGTCGTATGGTATTTGATAACAATTCAAGTCTCATTGTAATGTAGGCTTCAACTCTACTCTGAGACGTGGTAATATAACTCACCACGAGTATATTCAGGTAGGGAAGGGAAGAGATGTTGGCCTCAACCAAATCTCGCTTTTTGAAGCTAAAGTGGCATGCGGTAATGGGGAGCAGACTATAAGTCGTGATATCTACAGATTAGGCCACCGCTTTGATTTTTTCAGGATGTTATCATGTTACTATACGACTACCGGCTTCTATGTCAGCTCAATGGTAAAATTTATGAGATTCTAAGTATCGTTAAGATAAATCACTATCCTTTATAACTAGCTTGCCTATGTAATCCAAGTACAAAAACTTCATTTATTTCTGGACGGACATAACCTAATTTCAACCAATTTTTAAAGTAATATTATATCTAGTCATCGCAATTTTTATTTTTTTATTTTTAGATGGCCATCAGCTTATTTAGAAAAACTAGAGACTCAGGATGTGAAAATAATGCAACTTTGTAACCTAAACATCATTTAAGCAGTAAAGAATTTGCTTTAGTTTAATAAGGTATATCATGTGCCTCTACAGTTTTCAATCCAATCATATTAGGACCTTTCAGTTGTACATAGCTTGATGTCCAAGAAGAACAAAGTCTAATTATTAGCCTTGAATAGATATGGGACCATGAATTAGATAACTATAAGAAAAATTCAACAATTACGTAGTACCATTTATTCAAAGTTATGTGTAATACTCAAGTTTAATTTATATGTTAGATACAGCACTTAATTCAGATCTAAGTTATAGTCGTTTTAGAAGTAACAAGTTCACCAAATTGTTCGTATTATCAAGAAAAACTAAAGTATCCGTTAAACACGAAATTGCCTATCTACATGCCATTTTTTCTCGTAGCTGACAGAATTTTTGTTAAAACATCCAGCTGGTGGTCCTTACTGTGTATGCATACTTGTATGGAAGACTTTACCTCTCCTTGAGTGGATTAGAGAGAGCAATCATGAAATCAGCCAGAATAAGGGGAGATACTGCTCTGAAATCAGTCATGGCTTCTCAGTCTGTAGTACAGCTCGGTCTTTTAATGGCTTTGCCCATGGTTATGGAGATTGGACTCGAAAGAGGTTTCAGAACAGCAATGGGTGATTTGATTATCATGCAGCTCCAGTTAGCAGCTGTATTCTTTACATTCTCTCTTGGGACAAAGCTACACTATTTCGGACGCACGATTCTGCATGGTGGAGCCAAGTACAGAGCCACTGGGCGTGGTTTTGTCGTGAGGCACGAGAGGTTTGCAGAAAATTATAGAATGTACTCGAGGAGCCATTTTACCAAAGCCATGGAGTTGTTTGTTTTGCTGGTAGTATATCAAGCATATGGATCGACAGCCACGAGCAGTACAGCCTACTTTTTTCTAACAGCTTCAATGTGGTTTCTAGTCGTTTCTTGGTTGTTTGCTCCTTTCCTATTTAATCCTTCAGGATTTGAGTGGCAAAAGATAGTGGAGGACTGGGAAGATTGGTCAACATGGATCAGTAACCGTGGCGGTATTGGTGTTCCAGCTAACAAGAGCTGGGAGTCCTGGTGGGAGGAGGAACAGGAGCACCTCCAGTACACTGGTCCTCTTGGACGTCTGATGGAAGTATTTCTTTCTCTCAGATTCTTCTTCTACCAGTACGGAGTTGTTTACCAACTCAGAGTGAGCCAAAGTGATAAAAGCATCATGGTAAGTATAGCCGAGATCTGTAGAGGTGGCAAAAGTACATGGTTAGGGAGATGTATAACTGTTCAAATGGGTTCGGATGCAAGGGGTCAGATTTTAGTAGAGGTCAAAACAGGTCTGGTCGGATTCACCCACAAACATTTTTGTTCATTAAAAAAAATGTTATTTAATGCATCAATTATGATAAGAATATTTTGCAAAATATTAGAATAAAATGATTTAGGAGGTTGTACACTCAAAAAAATAGAATTTGGACAACTCTCAAGTTTCAACCTGTTTGAACTGTTCCGGTTAAGCTATTAATTAATATATTTCGCCTGTTCGAAAAAAAAAACACAACCCAATTCCTCCAATTCAAAAGTCAATGGGTCAAATTTGCCACCTCTACGAAGACCCGCATCTTCTTAATAAAGATGTCTATTATGAGAGCCAACTAAAATTGTCTCCTGCAATGATTACAGATATATGGTCTATCTTGGCTTGTAATTCTTGCGGTTATAGTCATCTTGAAGGTCTGTACAGAAGCCAAATTCCTGCATTACTGGTTTTTACCATCTCGTGATATCATATTATACAAAGTGATATTTTTATGTGTTTGCAGATTGTATCCATGGGTCGAAAGAAGTTCAGCGCTGATTTTCAGCTGATGTTCCGACTCCTTAAGCTGTTTCTCTTTGTTGGTTTTGTTGTCACGCTTGTGATTCTTTTCCAGCTCCTTGGACTTACTGTTGGAGACATTTTTGCAAGCTTACTTGCATTCATGCCGACTGGATGGGCAATCCTGCAAGTAAGTAAGCTCAAACCTGTTTTCATTTTCATTTTCCCCAATATCTGTTCCAAAATTCAGTAATCTTTCTATGAGAAATTTACTTGCAATGCAGAATGTTAGAAATAAATTAGCGCAGGTACTCACAATAATAACTGTAGGAAATTAATAAACAAACACATAGTCCTTGGCTGAACAATTTGCCTACATTTATGGTCACTGCTAATTCTTGCTTAAATTCGATATTACGTTCTAGAGGAGGTAAAATTTCAACCCACTTGAAAATGGGTCAATTTGGGTTATGTTTTGTTCCTAAAAGGTCAAAAGGGGTTAGATATTATAGTAACACTTATCTAAAGAGGACAACTAGGTTGAAACTTCTTCTAGCACAATCCTATTTAATTAAAATAGGTTAGATCATTTCTATTGTATCCATCTATTTCAATAAAATGAAAAATGGAACTGGTTTGACCTAACCAAAATTTGGCTCAGCAGTCAATGCGCTTGACCCACCCATTTTGCCAACATTCATAGAAGGAAGATTGTCCCTATTCTGAAAATATATAGATAGAGAACGATACCAGTATACAAGATCCATAGCAACCAATGTGGTTAATAGAGAAATTTATTTAGGTCCTTATTGAATATAGGTGGATTTCAATCAATTTTGAGAAATCGTGCGTGCATTGCTTTTGCAGATAGCACAAGCATGCAGACCAGTGGTGAAGGCATTGGGAATGTGGGGATCGGTGAAAGCACTAGGAAGAGGATACGAGTATATGATGGGGGTGATGATCTTCACACCAGTGGCTATACTAGCATGGTTCCCAATGGTATACGATTTCCAAACAAGGCTTCTTTTCAACCAAGCCTTCAGTAGAGGGCTTCAGATCCAACGTATTCTAGCTGGCGGCAAGAAAAACAAGTAGGCATTGGTAGTATTAGTTGTAGAAGCTGTAGTATACTTAGCAAGTAGATATAGGATTCATAGACAGTAGCTTTAATGTTCAATCGAGAGATAGAGGGTAGGTCATATGTAGTATCAACTATATATGTCTATGATGTGCAGTTCAACCCATCATTTCAATCCTGTAAATTTGTAGTTTTTCCATGATGGTTTTGGTTTATTGGTATTTCGAATCACTAACTTTGGCCATGAAAAGACATTCTACAACCTACATGTTCCGTTTCTCATGCATTATTGTATTTACTTCATTTGCCTTTTTTTGTAGAAATATGGTTGTTTGTTGCCGGTTTTTGCTCTATATGATTCTAACGATGGCTAGCTTCGTCTCGTTTTGGCCGTTTGTTTGGGCGTTTAACATTCGTTTGTCAGTGTTGTGTGGTTTGAGACTACAAAAGCATTCACGCTACATATTAGCTTCATTTGCCTTTTTAGTTTTCATTTCAGTCTAGTATCTTGTTGGATCAGCTGACAACGGCTTTAAGGTTCACGTCTGAATGTGTAGATCTATCAAATTTGTAACTAAATCAATGATCCGTGTTTCTGGTATGCTAGTTTCAAATAAGATCGATTGCTATTGGTTAAACTATCGAATTCAAGTAAAAATAAGAATTATCATTTCGGAATAATTTTGTCAAAACAATTTTATCTATACTTCTATACTACTATATAAAGCATTTATAATGTGGGACCCATTAAAAATTAAGATAAGGAGGTACAATCTTGATCATCCATCTCATTTTTGGGAATCACATCATAAATTGACATGTGTCACCTTTTGATTAAAAAATCACCTTTATTTTCAAATTGAAATATCTTTTTATCTATTTAATTTTATTTTGATATAATTTCATCATATTTTTTAAAATTTTATGCTCTTTAATTCAACATCTATTTTGATATATTTTTATGATTTTTTTTTTACATTTTAATAGGTTTATTTTATGTTGATTTATATTTTTTTACAACTTTAATCTTAATTAAATATAAACTTGATACGTTAAAACTATATACTTTCGGAGAGAGTGTTGTCTTTTTACATGCGAGAATGATGATGTTAATACGGTGTTGCGGGAAAGTTACGGGAAACCCCAACGAACACATACATTTGTGAAACGAAATTACTAAGCGGGTAGAAAATTACGTAAAAAATTGAAGTGGTAAATTTTTTATTGCCGCCGCTATGCGCGGGTAACTAACTAGTTATAAAGAAAACCGGGTCAAGTTGCTCAGTTGGCTAATGAAAAGTTAAAATTGCCTTCAATTTGATCAAATAATGATAAATTTCTTTTTCTGAACAAATTGTGTATAAAAATCAATGTATCAAATTTGTGACAATTAAAAAAAAGGGTGTAATTTTGAAAACTTTTTTGGCAAGATATAAAATTAATATCTTCATAGTTATTAGAGGCTCAGGTGTCGTAACACGGTAACATCATTTTTTGGGTGCCACATCAGCGCCGCATCAGCATAACACCAACACCAACACCACTCATTTAATCATAACACCAAATAACACCACTCACCTATTTATTTTCATAAAACCCCCTAAACAATTATTTCATTATTTTAACAAACTAATTATTTCATTCATAATTAAACATACAAATTACATTAAAAAAACACATTACGAAATTTAAAAAAAAATACATTACGAAATAAAAAAAACATTACGAAATTAAAAAAAAACATTACGAAATAAAAAAAACATTACGAAAAAAAATAACATTACGAAATTAAAAAAAAAACTACTCGTCTTCGTCTTCGTCGTCCTCGTCACCCAAATCATTTTTCATTTTGTTTTTGATCAATTTTTTTTGCTTCTTGATCCAATAGGCGTCGTCGTCGTCCAAATCCTTGGTGCTAGTAGCTAGAAACCTCAACTCCTCCAACCGCATTAGTGTGCGGTCTTTTTCGGCTTGAGCTTCGAAAGCCCTTTCGGCGGCTTCCCGTTTCAGACGAAGCTCCTGCTCCATTAGCTCCCCGAATTGGGTTGACGCGCTACTTCCACCGGTGCTCGCCGTTGCGTCGAATTTACTTTTCTTGGCGGGCCGTGTTTTCGGCGGACGTGGTAGTGCATCGTGATCCGATACGATTCCTCTTGGGAAGCCCTCGAGGGACGTCTCAGGTCTATAGTCAACTTTGTTCCGGTGCGTCCCATTTCGGTATGGAATCTCTCAAAACGGCCCCCCCAAGTCATCTTCTTTGAGAAAAACGCGCGATCCCTTTATCTCGTCCGGTAAATACTTTGAGCCGTTTCAAATAATCCACATCGTTTTCGCTTCTTTTTTCCCAACGTTTGGCCGTTTGTACGCGGGTTTAACTTTTGGGCAATTGGGCATTAAACGTATGCCATTTGCTAGTCGAACATATCCTGTGTACGTTTTTGAAATATTTTCGAATGAACTCGTTCAAAACCTGATACGCAAAACGTATTCATTTGCTTTTGTGACCTTCCGACTTTATGATCACTTCTGTAAAACGGCCACGTTTAATTGTGGTAGAGTTGCTAACAATTCTTCTTCAACCGGTAGCCAATGGCCCACTGCTACCGTCTCTTGGGGCTCGTCTTCAACATTTTTTCCCCTTTTTGACATTTTTTCTTGCGACCGTCTTTTTTTGGCGAATCGACTTGTTCGAGGTTGATTCTGATCGTGCACCGCGTGATGGGGGACTCGCTCTGTGAGTTGAATGATGGTGGGTTTTGTTGTAGATCTTGGAATTCATGGTTTAGGACTTGTGATTGTTGCCATCGAAAAAAAGCTTGTTGTTGTTCTTGTTGGTATTGTTGAAACTGTTCTGGCATCATCGACGCGTTGATGAGATTCAAAAAACCGGTGTTGGGAATGTCGGACATTTTTTTTTATTGCTAAAAAGATGTATATTTGTTATTTGAAGAGTGTTGAATTTGGATGTGAATTTGTATTTGGTAATGTGTTGTATATATAGTGAGTTGTGTGAGGGGGGTAAAATGAATTTTTTTTTAAAATTCGGCCGTTTTAGGGGGGTAAAATAAATAAAAAAAACTTAAAAAAAAAAAAAAAACTAGCCGTTAAGAGGGTAAAGTGAAACTTTTTAAAATTGGAGGGAAATGGGTAAAATATAAATAAACGTTTCAGGGGGGTAAAATGAATTTTTTTTTTTTAAAACACTCCCAACGCGCGTTGGCTGGCCAACGCCGGACCCAACGCCGTTGGGCAACGCCGGCCAACGGTGTAGTAACGCCGGCCAACGCCGTTGCCGGCGTTACTACATCCAACACTCTTACTATTAGCGATTGACGTTACGTGCATACATTATTAAGAGACTATAATTTTCTCAATATCATAATCGATAGAGGCTGACACGGGCTATATACTTTTTACTAATTCCATTAAAAGTTACAATAATTTGAATTTAAATGGAGGATCGAAACAGTAGAAGAGATATTTAAAGAAAACTTGGTTTATTGAAAGCTCTTAGCACTTGTATGTAGGGCTGAGCAAATAGACCGGTGGACCGGATCGAACCGGAAAACCGGACCGAACCGGACCGACCGGACCGGATCGCGGTCCGGTCCACGGTCCGGGGTTTTGGACCAATTCGGTCTTCGGTCCGGTCGGTCCGGTCCGATCCGACCAAAAACCCGAGATTAAGCCTTATAGGACTGGATCGGACCGGACCGGACCATTTCGGTCCGGTCCACGGTCCGGCTTTTTAGACCATTTCGGTTTCGGTCCGGTCCGGTCCTAGCCGGTCCGGTCCGGTTTTGGACCGTTATGTGTTTTAATAAGTGATGTTTTATCATTTCTTTTTGTTTTCCTGAGTTCTTACTTTTTAGGCAAAACTATAAAAAATGTCTGTGAAATGTCATATTCTTACTTTCTACCATCCTCTTTTTTGCAAAAAAATACACAAAACACGGTTTTATTGTAATTTTGGCACCGTTAGTAACGGTCATTGATTTTTTTTCGGTAATCAAAGTAAAAGGCATGATATACCCGCTATGACGATCGCTAATTTTTTCGTGTCCTTTTCGCTAACGGTCGTTAATTTTTTTTTATTTTTTTGCATGTTTTACCACAACCGCCATCACCACCACTCACCACCGCCATCACCACCACCCACCTCCACCACTACATCCATCGCCACCACCAACCTTACCACCACCACCCGCCACCATTACCACCCGCCACCACCACCCACCGCCACCACCACCATCCACCATCACTAACCACCATCACCACCAACCGCACCTAGCAAATGTGAAATCTCCATCTAACTTTGAGCAAGCAAATGTAACAATGCCAACATATTTCTTAGAATCCTTGAAAACACCTTGCATGTCTTCTTCTGCTTTGCATAATACAGGCAGTTTAACCGTTGACATGACTATCAAATGTATGTCTACTTTTGTGCAATCAATTGTAACGCATGCAGCAAATCCTCCCCATGTTGTCAAGGACTCTTTATTGATGTAACAGGTTAACCGTTATTTTGACAAAAAATAACTTGTTAGTATCATATCCGTCCACTTCTTAATAGAATCACAGTTAGGGGTGTTATCGGGTTTTATCGGATCGGGTTGAGTTGGGTTTTGGTTATAAAAAACTACAACCCGACCTGATATGGAGTCGGGTTATCGGGTTCAAGTTGATATCGGGTCGGGTGTTATCGGGTCGGGTGATTCGGGTTAGTCGAGTTGGCTTATTTAATTTGAAAAAAAAAATATGTTCTTAAGAGATAAATAAGTGTGGCACAATGACAACTATATTTTTTGCATTAGCCATGCAACTTAACCTAAAGTTAAAATCTAAAATGAAACATTACATATTCTGTTACTAAATTGGTAGATTTTGAGTCTAACTATATGCGAGCACTATTTAACTAGAAAAATACAATGTATCGAACAGGGAACTAGATTATTTTGTTTACAAATTACAAAAGATGAACTAGAGTAGCATCCTTGTCAGATGTGACTTAAAAACAGTTACACTAATACATAGTTCGGAAAACAGAATGTCACTAATTTTTAATTTTCTAACATCTTTATAGTGTTTCTCTACAAATATTACAAGTATTGTCACCCGCACTTCGCTGCGGTGGGTCAAGTTTGCCAAGAAAAGAATATGAAAGAATTTTCATGTGAAATACGGTAAAAGAAATTTGGAAAACTTTGTTAATCACCCATCAAGGTAATAACCAAGTCAAAGATGACAAGATCGACCTTTTGGTACAACAATATAAACAATTTATTATTTCTGAAGACAAATCTATAGATAGTGCTTTTGCTAGATTTAATACTATTATTACTAGTCAAAAAGCTCTTGATGAAGGTTATTCCAGCAAGAATTATGTTAGGAAGTTTCTTAGGGCTCTACATCCTAAATGGAGAGTAAAGGTCACGGCGATTGAAGAGTCGAAAGACTTAACATCACTGTCGCTTGATGAACTCATCGGGAATCTCAAAGTTCACGAGATGACCATCAAGAAAGATTCTGAAATAGTCAAAGCTAAAGGAGAAAGAAAATCTCTTGCTTTAAAGGATAAGAAAGAATCTAGTGATGAGGAGTGTTCGACTTCCGAAAGTGAAGACAAAGAATACGCCATGGCGGTTAGAGACTTCAAGAAGTTCTTCAAGAGAAGAGGTAGATTCGTGAGACAATCTCGGAAGGACAAAAATACGTTTCAAAGAAGCCGAGATGACAAGAACGGCAAAAGTGATAGAAAATGTCTTAGATGCGGTGATTCAAATCATCTTATTGGAGAATGTCCAAAACCACCAAAAGACAATAACCAAAGAGCATTCGTCAGAGGTTCTTGGAGTGATAGCGGTGAAGAAGATGATGAGAAGGCCAAAGACGATGTTGGGAATAAAATGCTAAGGGATTCCCACTGTTAGTTGAATGGTTCCCACTGTTAGAAGAACTTCCCACTGTTAGTATATTTTCCCACTGCAAGGTTTCCACTGGTTGAAGACTTTCCACTGCAGCATGAAGATAAGATCTACACATAGTCAAATACGCGTTATTTTTATATATAGAATGTACTCTGATTATCCCTGTGATTTAGGAGATCTAGTTAGGTCTTATCATGTATAGGACCCTTTGTCTATAAAAGGAGTTCTTAGTTTAGAAAAAGATACACATCACTTACATAGATCCTCCATAGACTTTCTCATAGCTTTAAGGTTTTGTAAACCCTAGTACTTTTGAGTACTCGTATTATTCAATCAATAATATTAAGGCTTGTTGGTTATTCACTGTTCCATTCCATTACCATTGTTATTCTTCTTAAACACTAAAGGTTAGATTCCGCATAACCTTTGGTGAAACACTTCAACAAAGTTTCTCACATTATTATCTTGTGATTACCAAGGTAATAATAACCTTATAACCTAAGGCAGTAGATCTAGAGTTTTGGGACTCAACAAGTGGTATCAGAGCTTGTTGAGAGACTTTGATCTAAGAAGCATAACATTCCAAACTTCTCAATCACAAACAGAAATGGATCCCTATGTTACATCCACTCCCAATTCCACAAAACTTCCAATCCTTGACACTGGTAAATTTGAACAATGGAAGTTTAGAATACAACAGTACCTACAGCATGAACACTATGCTCTATGGGAAGTCATAGAGTTTGGTGACTCATATAGAGCTCCTGCACAAGATAAAAGTGTATCTGGTGAAGCTACTCCATCATCAAGGAGCAAGGGAAGGACTGTGGCTGTAACAGCAGAAGACATGCAAAAGAGAAGAAATGATGTCAAGGCAAGAACTACTTTGCTGCTGGCTCTCCCTGATGAACATCAGTTGAGATTCAGCAAGTATGAAACAGCCAAGGAATTATGGGAAGCAATACTAAGGACCTTTGGTGGAAATGAAGCCACCAAAAAGACAAAGAAGAATCTGTTAAAGCAACAATATGGAAACTTCAAAGCTGAAGGATCAGAGACTCTAGAGCAAACTTTTAATAGATTGCAGGCTATTGTGAGTCAACTTGAGTTCTTAGA
Source organism: Tanacetum coccineum (assembly GCA_026074375.1). NCBI lineage: Eukaryota > Viridiplantae > Streptophyta > Magnoliopsida > Asterales > Asteraceae > Tanacetum > Tanacetum coccineum. Next base: position 38,864 of record BQNB010054952.1, read on the forward strand.
TGTTCCAGTTGAACAAGAAGATCTGAACTAGATGTTTTTGACAAGCCTTTCACCAGAATGGCTTATGCATACTATTCTTCAGAGAAACAGAAATGACCTAGACACAATGAGTCTGGATGATTTGTATAATTATCTCAAGGTCTATGAATCAGAGGTCCAAAAGAAGGGAGGATCAAATTCTCAAAATATGGCCTTCATTTCTTCTTTAAATACCAATAGTGGAAAAAGTGAAGTTCCCACTGCTCAAAATTTTTCCACTACTAGTGGTCAAGTTACCACTACTAGCACTGAAGTTGCCACTGCTACCTTTAGCCATGATACTATCTGTGTATACATAGCTACTCAGCAAGGTGGTTCTCAAATTAAATATGAGGACATTACTCAGATCAATGATGATGACATTGAAGAGATGGACATCAAATGGATTATAGCTTTGCTAAGTATGAGGGCTGACAGGT